>JAHHZJ010001388.1:0-30813 GCA_021437245.1 Aegilops speltoides
ACTAAAGAACTAAATACTCTTAAGTTAGCTCATGAAACTACCTTGGAAGATCATCGAGAACTTTTAAAGACTCGAGAGAGGCTACGCTTTGAAAAGCTCAACCTAGAGAAAGATCATGAGTTTTTAAAGGCAATCAATGATGATCTTCGCAAGAAAAGTTCTTCTTACATTGCCAAGCATTTACTCTTGTCTACTTACATGCCACAAGTTAAATCTAGCAAAAAAAGTAAGAAAGATTCTTCCTCTAGTAGTAACAATAATCATGCTAAATCCAATATTGTTGCTTCTAGTAGTTCTCTTGATTCCACTAATGATTCTCTTAGCCAAGTTAACACTTGAGCAAGAAAATAGCTTATTGAAGGGAATTATAGAGAAAGGTGTTTGCAAGAGCCTTGCCAGAAGTAAGCAATTTTAGGAAATTGTACGCAAGCAAGGAAGGCACCGGAAGAACCAAGGTGTTGGTTTTGAATGAAAGTTCAATGCCAATGGAGTTGAGTGGGAAGGAGATCAATACCCCAATACAAAGTTTGTTCCTCAACAAGAGAAGTATGATCCTACTTCTTTCCAAGGTACACAAGCTCAAGATGATCTTCCACCACAAGACCACAAGCAAAAAAGGCAAAGATAAGCTTCAAGAGGAGACTGATGCATTTGAAGAAGCTCCCTAGGCCTTGGCCAAGTGGGTTCCCAAGACTACATCAAGTTCTACTTCATCAAGTATGACTACAACCCCAAGGATTCCCATCAAGATGATGTGGATTCCGAAGAAGAAGAACTAGAGAGTTCTTGAGGGTGACTCCGCCAACACACTTCACTCATATCATTTTCGCAAGAACAAGTGCAACAACTTCCATATCTTGCACTAGTTCAAGGAGTCACAAACCCTCTTGTTGGTAAGACAAGGGACAAGGTAACCTAATGCTTTCATGGACATCATCTTGTGTGTACATCATTCTATGTCTATGGATATCCTTGTTTGTTCCTTGTGGGACTAACCCGTGTAGGTATTGAAAGTGCGACTCACTCCAATGGATTGCTCCGAATGATCTACATCAACATTGAGCGTCCACATCTTTAACACCTACATGAATTCATCATCGACAAAACCCAAGGTTAGTTCATCCCTCTTAGGGCGGATATCACATCTAGGGGTAGCTTTACTCTAAGATTTGAGCTAAAGCAACTCTAACGATGTGAACACAACAATGCTTTATGTAAAAGTGGTAACCCCACTTGTGCTTAAACGATGAGTATGACCTATGATCAAATGTTCTCATTTGACTCCTAAGTCAATATACTCATATATAGATGACCTAGTCATCGCAAATTGCTTGATAGATGCTAGAGTGTTTGTGCATGCTTTGCCACATATTTCATTGGCCATTTTATTGTGCGAGCATGTTGGTTGCATATTTTACTCATTCGAGGACATCCACTTGTTGCTTTGATTGTTTGGCTCTTTCTCTTTTGCCAAGTGGATGGACAAGAATGCCTAAGAACCTCCTCTAGCTATCTATGCTTTTGTCATCTCAAACTCTATTCATGCTACATCACAAAGTTTGATCAAGTCAGATTCGAACCACTCTGTGTGAGGAGCACTCGGAGTCCCCGATTCGTCATAGACTTAAACTTCCAAAACCTCTTTGTGCATTTCGATATGACCGAGTCATCCATTTCGGTCACACCGAGTTCACTAAGTTGATCTAGTTTTTCATCTCGATGCAACTGATTTGAACATTTCGGTCACACCGAGTTGCAGTAACCACTTGTGATTCTGCATCTCGGTGCCACCGAGTTGTTCCACTTGGTCACACTAACAGGGTTAGGATATATATATATATATATCCACGGCTGAGATTTTGGAAATTTCTTCAAAAGCCCTCAGCCCGCGCATATCCTGCTCTGCCTCCTCGGGTCTCTGGATCATTTCCTCGCTGCCAGTGACCTCCCGCCGCTGGTTTCTGTCGCTGTCAACAGGAATCTGCTCCGCTGTTGCCGCCGTAGCAAACTCCTGCCGAACTAGGGTATGAGTTCGACCCCTTGTGCTCTCTTTTTACCTCCGATTCTAAGCACAAGGTCAATGCCATGATCATTGCCACATATGAAATCAATCTATTCAGAGAAAACTTCCTTTAGGTTAAGTTTGATTCGAAAACTTAGGGTTAGGTCTCCGCTAAACTCATCTCGGACCGACCGAATTGTGGAAATCGGTCTCACCAATTTGGCTTAGGCCATTGCACATGCGTTTTTTGATCTGACCGAAAACTGCAAATCGGTGTGACCGAGTTCAATTCTCTGTGAAACCCTAGCAATCTCGGTGCCACCAAACTATGACTCGGTCTAATCGAGTTCACTAGTTTAGGTTCCAAATGTTGCTTCGGTATCACCGAGTTTATTAATTCGGTAGCTCCGAAATCATTTCAGTAGAGAACTAAAACTAAGTTTTTGACTCATATGTTTTGCAAAAATCTCTGCACTTTGTGATGCTCATCTAGTCTACCTCATCTATATCTATTCACAGGGTTTGCTATTAGTTTGCTTGCCAAGATGTCTGACCAGAGTGATAGCTAGAATAAATCTGAAGAGCAAGTGCAAATTAGTGAGGGCACTAGACCCTCAAGCAGCTATGATGAGGGCAGTAGGAGCATACCAAGTAACTTGCCCAAGGCAGCCACCAGGACAAGAAAGAAGAGAACCTTAGACTCTGAGGATGAGGACTATGTGGCTGTTGAGGATGAGGCCACCTCAAAGAAGAAAGTACTGAAGAAAGAGTATGGCACTTCTGCTGCAACTAAGCCAGGGTTGCATAAGAAGGCACCAGCAAAGAGGGTCTCGACATCCAAGCCAAGGAAAGTTCCAACAGGAGAAACCATGAAATTCACAATAGAATCAGATGATGGTAAGGCAGTTGGAGATGGCAAGAAGAATAAGAGGGAAAGAACCACATTTGCAAAAGTCCTTGGAAAGTCAACTATGGTAAGAGATTCAGAAGAAGAGGAAGAGGAAGAGGATGCTGCACCAGCACCCAAGTCACAAAAGCTTATGGGAGATGCAATCAAGTCAGGGGCTGCTACATCTAGGCCCAAATCTTCTCCCAAAGATGCTGCTCAAACCACCAAGTCTGCAACCAAGAGAAGCACCAAAAACATTCCTGTTGAGGAGAAGAACAAGGCCAGTGCCTGAGATGGATGAAGAAGAAGAACCTGAAGCCCAAGTGCTCAGAAAGCTTAAACCAAAGATTCCAGACCACAATGACACTCATCTAGTGGCAGAGGACATGGACATCAGAAAGGATGCAGGATTGAGACTTTGGAGACAGTCTGATCCATATGCTGTGAGAAGGAGAACTGCTGTGGACTATAGGCTCCACACCAAAGAACATCAAGATTTCTATGAGACCATTCTGCTTGACAGGAAGCCAATTGTCTGTGATATGAGTTGGGTTGATTGGGAATATATTAAAGAGAATGAAGATCACTTTCCAGGTGTACATGACAGCTTCAAAGCTTGTGGAGTTGACAAGTTCGTTGGATAGAAGCTCACCAAATGGAATGATGAGCTAATCATGCAATTCTACTCCACTGCTCATTTCTGTCCAGATG
Organism: Aegilops speltoides; assembly: GCA_021437245.1. Lineage (NCBI taxonomy): Eukaryota > Viridiplantae > Streptophyta > Magnoliopsida > Poales > Poaceae > Aegilops > Aegilops speltoides. The sequence goes on from JAHHZJ010001388.1 coordinate 3,603, forward strand.
GAAGGATAGTGTGGATGTCTAAAGGTACAAGGTACCAGTCAACTATTGAAGAATGGGCAAAGTTGATCAATGCTCTAGAAGACCATGAGGATGATTTGGATGTGTATGCCAAGAAGAAGAAAGACCACAACTCCATGGCAAGTATGTATAAGGAAATTCCTGATGAAGCCCTGGAAACTCATAAGTTGGGATCAGTGAAATATTTGTTGTCTGGTCTGCCTACTATCAAGACCATCTTAAGGCATACTCTGTTGCCCAAATCTGGAGATCGTAGGATGATAAGAGGACATTCAATCAGCTTGCTGCACATTTTTTATGTCCCTCAGAAATTCAAGGTCATGTGTCTGATTGTAGAGACAATCAAGAGGACAAGTGCTGACCAGAAAAGATCTTGTGGGTATGCTCCACACATTCAGGTGCTTATCAACTCAAAGATGGGCACATGCACTTACTTGTTGGACAAGGAGCATTTACCTCTCTACCCAGAATTTGAAGACAACAAAGTTGTGATGGATGAGAATGAACCTTCATCAGTGCAAGCACAAGAAAAGAGAGCTAAGGCAAAGGCAGAAAAAGCTGCAAAGATGCCAACTGTTGAAGAGGCATCTCAAGTGTTCTTGAAGAGCAAACAAGATCAAATTGGATATCTGATCCAATCAACTTTGAGGATTGAGAAGGGCTTGGCCACCCTGACTCAGAATCAGGAGAGCTTGGAGAGGATCACTGAACAAAAATTCTATGATCTTGATCTGAAAGTGACTGAGATGCAAATAGCAGTTGAGAAGCTCCAGGAGGAAGCAGAGGAGAAGAAGGGGAAGGCAACTAAAAATGCTTTTCAGCGAGTGCCAATAGGTCAGAGGTCAGCTGTAGTGCCAGTACCAGATACTAGAGCTACCACATCAGCACTAGCAGCTACAGCTTCAGTGCCACCTCCAGCATCCACTCCACCAGCTCCAGGTACATCGACTGATGCCTTCATCCTTGGAGTTCTCTCTACACCACCTCCTAAAGACCAAGCCTGAGAGACGCATAGCACTATGCATATTTGAACTTTTTGATAACTTGTTGCCAAAGGGGGAGAAATGTGTATAGATCATAGGCTTTGAGAGAGAGTGTTGCTTTTTGTCTCGCTTGCTATTTGTTTGGTTGAACTTTATTGTGTGCTTGTTTTATACCTTCTGTCCTTGTATGAGATACTTGTATGATCATGTGTTTGTTCATATGCTACTTTAATGTTTGCTTGGATGATATTGTCTCTTATATCCTTATATGATCATTCCTGTGCTTGGTGATGAGTGCATGCTTTTAATTGCTATCATTTTGAGCGCTCCACTAAGATGTATGTGACATGGAAGAGTAACCCATGATACTAATCGCTTGTGCATTTGCATTCAAAAGCAAATTTTAAATAATGCACAAATTTAGGGGGAGCTCTTGCTCATCACATACTTCTCAAAGAGACGATGTATTGCAATCTTATTATCACTTGTCAAAGCTTTGATCTATATGTTGTCATCAATAACCAAAAAGGGGGAGACTGAAAGTGCAACTATCCCTGGGTGGTTTTGGTAATTATTAACAACATACAACTCATTGAACTAATGCTATTTCAAGATGATTATTTCAGGAAAGTTCAATGATTGGTATGGCATGGATTAGGAATGTGGACCCCTCAAAATGCTAAGGACAAAGGATTGGCTCAAGCTCTAAAGCTCAAGACTCTACATTTTACTTTTAGTGATCCAAGATCACATTGAGTTAATAGGAAAGCCAATACTATTAAAAGGGGATGAGGTGTTGCTTAATGGCTTGCTTGCTCAAGATGCTTAGTGATATGCTCCAAAAACTCTCAACCACTTTCTCATATCCACATATGTCCCAAACCAAAAGTCAAACTCGGCCCCACCGATTTGATCTATCCGGCGCCACCGAGTTCATTTGACATAGCCACTACCAGAAACTCTAGTCACTTCGGTCTCACCGATAGGGATCTCGCTCTCACTGAGATGGGATTGCAAACACTCTGTTTCCCTTCGTAACATTTTGGTCTAACCGAGATGAGCGATTGGTCCCACCGAGTTCGCAATGCAAACTCTCTATTTCCCCTTCGTAACGTTTCGGTCTCACCGAGATGAGGGAATTAGTCCCACTAAGTTTGCCTGACCAACTCTCTGGTTAGCTTATTACCAAAGTCGGTCCCACTGAGTTTGTGTAATCGGTCTCACCAAGATTACTTTATCCCTAATCCTAAAGAAATCGGTCCCACCAAGTTGACATGTCGGTCCCATCGAAATGCCTAACGGTCACATTATGAACTAAATCGGTCTGACCGAGTTTTCTGATTCAGTCTCACCGAGTTTGGTAAATTGTGTGTAACGGTTAGATTTTGTGTGGAGGCTATATATACCCCTCCACCCTCTCTTCATTCGTGGAGAGAGCCATCAGAACATGCCTGTACTTCCAGCATTCAATTCCTGAGAGAGAACCACCTACTCATATGTTGAGGTCAAGATATTCCATTCCAACCACATAAATCTTGATCTCTAGCCCTCCCCAAGTTGCTTTACACTCAAATCATCTTTCCACCAAATCCAATCCTATGAGAGAGAGTTGAGTGTTGGGGATACTATCATTTGAAGCACAAGAGCAAGGAGTTCATCATCAACACACCATCTATTACCTTTTTGAGAGTGGTGTCTCCTAGATTGGTTAGGTGTCACTTGGGAGCCTCCGTCAAGATTGTGGAGTTGAACCAAGGAGTTTGTACGGGCAAGGAGATCGCCTACTTCATGAATATCTACCCTAGTGAGGCAAGTCCTTTGTGGGCAATGGCCATGGTGGGATAGACAAGGTTGCCTCTTCGTGGACCCTTCGTGGGTGGAGCCCTCCGCGGACTCGCGCAGCCATTACCCTTTGTGGGTTGAAGTCTCCATCAACGTGGATGTACGATAGCACCACCTATCGGAACCACGCCAAAAATCTCCGTGTCTACATTGCGTTTGCTCCCTCCAAACTCCTCCCCTTTACCTTCATGTGGAATGTTTTACATTCTGCTGCTATACTCTTAGAGTTGTATGTGTAGGTTGATTGCTTGACTTGTGTAAAGTTGCTAAAATCTGCCAAGACTTAAAATTGGGAGAAGGCTAGATTTTTATTTGGTCAAGTAGTCTAATCACCCCCCCTCTAGACATAATTTCGATCCTACAAAACCTCTTCCAATATAGTGGAATCATTACTAAATAAAGTCATGACTTCTCCAAGTCCACTTTCGTCAATATAATCATCATAAATAGGAGGCATGCTGTCATCATAATAATTTTGCATATCAAAACTTCGGAGGTTAAAAACATCATCTTCAATAAGCATAACATCCCCAAGCTTGGGACAAACATTAATTGCAGCAAATAAATTCTCAAACATGTCATTCACATCAAACATAGCATCCCCAAGCTTGGGCCTTTTCATATTATAAGCATAATCACTCTCATCATTAATAGTATGGATAGCACCAATAGTATAGCAACTATTATCATCACAATGATTAGTAGGAGCAACATCATTTGGGAGGGATGCCTTTTTACCTTTGCTTCTCCGTCTTTTCTTTTTCTTCTTCGCATCATCTGTGGGTTTAATCCTCTTTTTGGAGCTCCTTATTAATGAGATTGATTGGATAGAAGGCTCCTCCTCGTTACCTGATTCATCATAAGAAATAATAGGAGGGTATTGAGAAGTCTCTTCCCTTTCATTAGTATTCTCTTCATCTTCTATTTGTTTTCTTGTCTTTATGTAATTGGCAATATAAGGATTTTCAATGCAATTAACCACACAATACATATAAATTTCCTCTAGATCAAAATCAAGAACTCTCTCAAGGGCAAATTCTGGAATATCCTTAGTTATACGTTTCATTTCTTCATAACCTAGAAGCAAACTAAGTTCATTATGATGCGTAAGGGAAATCAAGTCATCGCAATTTTTGGACATGATTCGATCATGAAACAATTTGCATTGGATATTCAAATGACCATGTTCATTGCAAAGTTCACAAGGATGGCTAAGAAAATTTTGAGCACAAACATCTAGCCTTTCTTGTAGCCATTGAGTTTCTAAATACTTATACCTCTTGCAAAATCTATCTTCCCTATTTGGTGTGTACTTACAAATCTATGCACTCCACAAAAGTTGACATGCTTATAAGAGACATTTTCATCATGACTAGTGCAATCATCATTAGTACTATGGATATTCAAAGAGTTCATACTAACAACATTGCAATCATGCTCATGATACAAAGATTTAGTGCCAAATATTTTATTGGTTTCTTCTTCTAGCACTTGAGCACAATTTTCCTTTCCATCATTTTCACAAAAGACATTAAAAAGATGAAACATATGAGGCACCCTCAATTCCATATTTTTTGGTAGTTTTCTTTTATATACTAAACTAGTGATAAAACAAGAAACAAAAAGATTTGATTGCAAGATCTAAAGATATACCTTCAAGCACTAACCTCCCCAGCAACGGCGCCAGAAAAGAGCTTGATGTCTACTACACAACCTTCTTCTTGTAGACGTTGTTGGGCCTCCAAGTGCAGAGGTTTGTAGGACAGTAGCAAATTTCCCTCAAGTGGATGACTTGAGGTTTATCAATCCGTGGGAGGCATAGGATGAAGATGGTCTCTCTCAAACAACCCTGCAACCAAATAACAAAGAGTCTCTTGTGTCCCCAACACACCCAATACAATGGTAAATTGTATAGGTGCACTAATTCGGTAGTCCTGTTGAAAACAACGTCAGTCCGGGTTAGTTCAATCATACCGAAAGCATGTAAAAATATTATAAACATGGCATGAATACATCAAAAATTATAGATACGTTGGAGACATATCATGCCCCCTCCCCCTTATATAAAGGAGGGAGGGGAGGCCGGCTGGCCCTAGGGGGCGCGCCCAAGAGGAGGAGTCCTACTATGACTTCCTAGTCCTAGTAGGATTCCACTTGAAGGAAGAGAGGGGGAAGGAAGGAGAGGGAGAGGGAGTAGGAAAGGGGGCGCCGCCCCCTTCCCTTGTGCAATTTGGACTCCAAGGGGGGGGGGCGGCCTGCCCTGGCTGCCCTCCTCTCTCTCCACTAAGGCCCATGGTGGCCCATTAGTTCCTCCGGGGGGTTCCGATAACCCCTCCAGCACTCTGGTTTTACCCGAAACTTCTCGAAACACTTCTGGTGTCAGAATAACATAGTACAATATATCAATCTTTATGTCTCAACCATTTTGAGACTCCTCGTCACGTCCGTGATCTCATCCGGGACTCCGAACAAACTTTGGTCATCAAAACACATAACTCATAATACATATCGTCATCGAACGTTAAGCGTGCAGACCCTACGGGTTCGAGAACTATGTAGACATGACCGAGACGCATCTCCGGTCAATAACCAATAGCGGAACCTGGATGCTCATATTGGCTCCTACATATTCTACAAAGATCTTTATCGGTCAAACCGCATAACAACATACGTTGTTCCCTTTGTCATCGGTATGTTACTTGCCTGAGATTCCATCGTCGGTATCATCATACCTAGTTCGATCTCGTTACCGGCAAGTCTCTTTACTCATTCCGTAATAATTCATCCCGCAACTAACTCATTAGTCACATTGCTTGCAATGCTTATAGCGATGAGCATTACCGGGAGGGCCTAGAGATACCTCTCTGAAACACGGAGTGACAAATCCTAATCTCGACCTATACCAACCCAACAAACTCCTTCGGAGACACCTGTAGAGCATCTTTATAATCACCCATTTACGTTGTGACATTTGATAGCACATAAGGTGTTCCTCCGGTATTCGGGAGTTGCATAATCTCATAGTCTGAGGAACATGTATAAGTCATGAAGAAAGCAGAGCAATGAAACTCAGAACGATCATAATGCTAAGCTAACGGATGGGTCATGTCCATCACATCATTCTCCTAATGATGTGATCCCGTTCATCAAATGACAACACATGTCTATGGTTAGGAAACATAACCATCTCTGATTAACGAGCTAGTCAAGTGGAGGCATACTAGGGACACTATATTTTGTCTATGTATTCACACATGTACTAAGTTTCCGGTTAATACAATTCTAGCATGAATAATAAACATTTATCATGAAATAAGGAAATAACTTTATTATTGTCAGATATCGGGTTCCGGCAAAACCCTTAAGGTTTGAACTCTGGGGTGCGCGCGAAGATCTACTCCCTACCGATCCATGCCCCAAAACCTTGTCGTGAATCTAAGCTACACGATGAACAACACAAGGGACACGAGATTTATACTGGTTCGGTCCACCGTTGTGGTGTAATACCCTAATCCAGTGTGTGGTGTGGTGGATTGCCTCTGGGGCTGATAGTGAACAGTACAGAGGAAGAACAGCCTCGCGAGGGGTGTTCTTGTGGTGGTGTGCTTGGAGAGGATTGGCTCCGTCTCTATTGGCTCTAGGTGAGATCTCGATATCTCTATATATGGAGGCCCTGGTCCTCTTCCCAAATATTGAGTGGGAAGGAGCCAACAACGGCCATTTTGAAGGGGAAAGCTAGTACAAGCTATCCCGACTAAAGTTGGTCTTCGACCGCCAAAGGCCTTGGTGATGACGCCGTCTTGGGCTCCATGGTGATCTCCGTCCTACCGCCCTGCTGGTCTTGGTCTCGTTGCACCAATATGGAAACCTTTGCTTGATGCCTCAAGATCTGCGCTGCGCTGCCCTTTGCACCAAAGAGGAACGAGGACATCTGCGCAGTTGGCGCTGCTGGTCTCGATCGCCACGGCTTGCATCACGAGCACCTCGCAAGGTATTCCTTGGTTTGATCTCTTCGCCTCCTCGTGAGCCTGCCTGATGAGGACGCCTCTAAGGAAGCCTTGTGTCGTCCGCCCCGCGAGGCTTGGCCCCTCGCGAGGGTCTTTAGCTTGGGTTGATGTAGATGGGCGTACTGGGCCACTGTTGGGCCACGCCGCAGGCCGCAGGCAGGCAAGTCTGGGGAACCCGTTCCCAGAACGCCGACAGTAGCCCCCGGGCCCAAGGCACGCTCGGACTTGGCTTAGCAGCGAAGCCAAAGGGCAAGTGCGGAGCGCCGCGGGCCCCAACAGCTTGCGGCCATTGTCGCCATGTGGCGGTTGATTGGACATGGGCGTCTCCGCTTCCCAATGCTACCTCGGCAACTGCCCGATTTGACGAGTCCCTGCTGCATGCACATCACAACATGCCCTGCAAAAACAAGTTAGACGTCCTCTACTTTGTTTGTTGCAAGTTTTTTGTGGCTGCTATGGGCTTCTAGCATCAACCGTACAAACCTACGGCACAAAAACCACAATGGTGATTTATCAAGTTTGTTGTGTTAACCTTCGCAAGGACCGGCCGCAGTCAAATTTGATTTAACTAAAGTTGGAGAAACAAACACCCGCCAGCCACCTTTATGCAAAACTAGTTGCATGTCTATCGGTGGAACCGGTCTCATGAACGCGGTCATGTAAGGTTGGTCTGGCCGCTTCATCCAACAATACCGCCGAATCAAAATAAGACATTGGTGGTAAGCAGTAAGACGATCACCGCCCACAACTCTTTGTGTTCTACTCGTGCATATCATCTACACATAGACCTGGCTCGGATGCCACTGTTGGGAAATGTAGCATGCAATTTCAAAAAAAATCCTATTCTCACACAAGATATATCTAGGAGATGCATAGCAACGAGAGGGGGAGAGTGTGTCCACGTGCCCTCGTAGACCGAAAGCGGAAGCGTTAACTTAATGCAATTGATGTAGTTGAACGTCTTCTCGAGTCAACCGATCAAGTACCGAACGTACGGCACCTCCGAGTTCTGCACGCATTCAGCTCGATGACGTCCCTTGATCTCTTGATCCAGCAGAGTGTCGATGGAGCCGATGAGTTCCATCAGCACGACAGCGTGATGACGGTGTTGGTGATGTGATCCGCGCAGGGCTTCGCCTAAGCACTATGATGATACTATCGGAGGAGTAAACGGTGGAGGGGGCACCGCACACGGCCAAGACAATGTTGTGCCTTTGGGGTGCCCCCTGCCCCCATATATAAAGGAGGGAGGAGGAGGCCGGCCACCAAGGGCGCGCGCCATGGGGGGGAGTCCTACTAGGACTCTACTCCTAGTAGGATTCGCCCCCCCCCCCTTTCCTTTTTCCGGAGTAGCAAAGGGGGAAAGGAAGAGGGAGTAGGAGAGTGAAAGGGGGGCACCGCCCCCTCCCCTAGTCCAATTCAGACTCCCATGGGGGGCACCCCTTGTGGGTTGTCCCTCTCTCTCTCTCTCTCTCTCTCTCTTGTGGCCCATGTTGGCCCATTACTTCCCCGGGGGGTTCCGGTAACCTCCCGGTACTCCGAAAAATATCGAAAACTTCCCGAAACCATCTCGGTAACCGAATGTAACCTTCCAATATATCAATCTTCATCTCTCGACCATTTCGAGACTCCTCTCATGTACGTGATCTCATCCGGGACTCCGAACAACCTTCGGTCACCAAAACACATAACTCATATAATACCAATCGTCATCGAACGTTAAGCGTGCGGACCCTACGGGTTCGAGAACTATGTAGACATGACAGAGACACCACTCTGGTCAATAACCAATAGCGGAACCTAGATGCTCATATTGGTTCCCACATATTCTACGAAGATCTTTATCGGTCGAATCGCAATGTCAACATAGTTATTCCCTTTGTCATCGGTATGTTACTTGCCCGAGATTCGATCATCCGTATCTCTATACCTAGTTCAATCTCGTTACCGGCAAGTCTCTTTACTCGTTCCGTAGTGCATCATCCCGTAACTAACTCATTAGTCACATTGCTTGCAAGGCTTCATATGATGTGCATTACCGAGAGGGCCCAGAGATACCTAATCTTGATCTATGCAACCCAACAAACACCTTTGGAGATACCTGTAGAGCATCTTTATAATCACCCAGTTACATTGTGATGTTTGATAGCACACAAGGCATTCCTCCGGTGTCCGGGAGTTGCATAATCTCATAGTCGGAGGAATATATATTTGACACGAAGAAAGCAGTAGCAATAAAACTGAACAATCATTATGCTAAGATAACGGATGGGTCTTGTCCATCACATCATTCTACTAATGATGTGATCCCATTATCAAATGACAACTCATGTCCATGGCAAGGAAACTTAACCATCTTTTGATCAACGAGCTAGTCTAGTAGAGGCATACTAGGGACACGTTGTTTTGTCTATGTATTCACACATGTATCAAGTTTCCGTTAATACAATTCTAGCATGAATAATAAACATTTATCATGAATAAGGAAATATAAAATAACAACTTTATTATTAGCTCTAGGGCATATTTCCTTCAGACAATGCTCATAAACCTGAACTTTCACATAGTTTTATCCATGTTGAAAACTTAAACCAGCTTGTCATCAATCACCTAAAAGGCGGAGATTGTAAGTGCATCTAGTGCCACCCCTAGTTGGTTTTGGAGTATTGACGACAAACATGGTTGAGGGACTAATGTGTTTGTGAGATTTGCAGGATAACACAGGTAATAGTTTCTCACTGATTCGGTTTTTCAACCAGAGATCACCCCTAAAAATGTGTGAAGACAGTGAAGTCAATGGTAGTTCGTGAAGACATTCACGATGAGGATTATGACGTATGAAGACATTCAATTGAAGACTATGGAGTGCGAAGACATAGTTTGTTTCAGGAGTTGAAGTGGCTGCTCACTTGAGCTATAAATAGCCCAAGGTGGGCTATTTATTGTCGTGCGAAGACATAAATTGGTGGCTGCTCAGAGTTAGTGCACGACTTTTATCGTTTGCGAGCAACCCACCTCCGAAGCATTTGACAGAGAGATACTTGCGAGGACAAAGCCCAAAACACCCAGAGCCAAAGAGTGTTAGGCATCACTGAAGTCTTTCTGTCCGCGTGATTTGAAGACTTGTTACACTTGAGGACTGTGAATCCTCCAGCTGGTTAGGCGTCGCATTCTGAGCATCCAAGAGTCATTGTGGATCGCCGGTGAACGAAGTCTGTAAAGGTTTGGAAGTCTACCTTGAAGACTTACCTGAGTGATAGGGCAAGGACTTAGTGTTCTTAGCTCTAGGGGAATAAGGTGAAGACACTGTCTTCTAAGTTCAATCTCAGCCTCCCTAACTAGACGTACAGTTGTCACAGCAACTGGAATTGGTCTACCAAATCCTTGTCTACACCAAGCAACTGGTTCTATCCCCTACTCTCCTTACTTTTCAGTTTGTCTTCGTGAAGTCATTGCTTTCCTGCTTGATTCATTTGACTTCACTAAGACTTATATCTGTTTGGCTTCATACCGTCTTCCGTTCTGATCATGTCTACCTAGCTGCTGATAGTATTCGTGCTTTCTCTGTACTGCTTGCTTGACTAATGCTTGCCTAGTGTAGTTTACATTCCGCTGCATATCACATAGGTTCAGTATTGCTTGTTTGTCTTCAAAGCCCTTGTGTTTTGAAGACTTTCATAAAAATCGCCTATTCACCCCCCCCCCCTCTAGTCGATAACTAGCACTTTCACCTATCCCACTAACTGTACTGTAGAATATATTTCCTAAAGTCACTGAGTGGATCCTGAATGGATTGAGATCCAGTGACATGCCATGGGCATGTCACCCATGAACAATATGGTGCCTTGCCCCCCTCTCCCCTCCGTCAGATCATGATCCAGCGGCCAGGGGTGACATGAACAGCACCCAGTCCACAGTACATCTACAGTGATTCATCTACAGGATCACGTCCACAGTGTTTTGTTGCTACAATGCTCGATCTGGGCTGTCCATTCCAGATCCAAGGGCCATGTTACGGTGTGACATGTTGAAGGCATGTCACTGGATCTCTGTCCATCCTGAACAGTGGCTACACTAACCATATGACTAGTGATCGATGCTTACTTATGTACTCAACTCTACGTCCTCCTACACAAAATCACACATTTGCTGATATAGGGAAAAGTAAGGTATTGGGTCTAGGTAGGGTTACAATCTCAAAGGATCGACACATAGATAAAGTGATGCTTGTCGAATCCCTTGGATTCAACCTAATATCAATCTCAATAGTTTATGATCTTGATATGATTGTCATCTTTGACAAATTTTGTTGCTTTGTCCTAATGATCTCTGACAAATTCAAAGTCTTCGAAGGTTTTCGAAGAGGTGTCCCATGTGTTCGGTTTGAAGTATTGTGTTTATTGCCTGTGTGAATGATGTTTAGCATCATAGTGTTTCAATAAAGCTCCTAGGATTACACAATTCCCGAACTCTGTTAGACAATGTGCATCAACAATTTCTTTTTCCTTTCTTTTTCTTTTCAAAAATATTGGTGTCCAATTCGTCTGTGAAGCAGATTTATACAAAATATACATGTCGACCCATCCTTTTCTCTTCTTTCTGCTTAACCTTGGACTCGACGACAACATTGTAAGTAACGCATTCACATTCAGTCTAGGGCCTCCTTTGGTGAATATCCATTTCGGCTCCTGAGCTCAGCTAATCTCGGTAAACAGTAAAATTGAAATAAATACTAAGAATCCGAAAATATTTAGTGTGTGAGGTCCGCTCAGAATTTCAGTGAATTTGGACATTTGAGCAGCTCTCGGCCAAAAAAAAAACGCTCTGAAACAGTAAAAAACTTCACATACACCATTTATTTGGGGGAGCAGCTTGGATGCCCAAATGAGCTGAAATTTGGCATGAACCTCACGCACTAGCATATCTTCCATGTAAAAAAATTAGAATTTTTTAAATTTTTCTAATATTTCTTTTGATTTTACTGTTCATGTACAGGAGCAAATGAGCTCGGGAGCCATTTAGCCGCTCTCCTCCTTTGGTTCATACAATAGAAATATTGTAGGAATAGGAAATCATAGAAAGTGAAATGATGACACATACCTCAATTGAAAGAGATGTCATTTGATGCCTAAGGTAAGAATTCTTTCATTGAGTCTATGCTAATATTTATTTTTACTTCGAAATGTAAAGAATTGATTCCTATCCTATTCCTTTAGATCAAAAAAGGAGGCCTAGGGCTATTTCTACAGCTTTACATCACAAGATCCCTAGAGATAGATTTTGTGAAATTTAACACCTACAATTTCTTTGTAAGAATTGTCAATTCAACAGCAAAACTGGGTCTCGGAGAAAAGAGAAAACTCAGTTGCAACCCTCAAAAGGCAAAAATAATAATCATTCCGGCTACTATTTCCATCTTCAGATGCGATTCAAGTTCCATATGTAACTTGTTCTTGATTATCAATACCGAGGCACCAAACACACAATCCACACTTTCAACATCTACTCACAAAGCACACCTCTACTAGAGTTCCACTTGAGTTAAAAGAAAGAAAAAAACACAAGCGTCCACAAACTTCAAGATTATTCGCGGATAAAGCATCCTAAGCAGCATCTCATCCCCACTCTCTTCTATCAACAGAAGTCAGTATGACAGGTTAGATACTACCTAGTCAACTCCCATTGTCTTATGAGCAAAGTCATATATCATATATATACCAAGGGGGAGGCACGGCAAGGCCGCCACTAGTAGCCTCCCCTAGTTAAAGCACCAGCCCAATTCCGCAAAGGACAGGGCGTCGTTATATTCACGACGCCCATGCAAAGAACGTGCATATGGCCCGCCTCGTGACGGTCCAGTTGCCGCATCCATAGAAATGTCTTCCCTGCATCGGACCTGGTTTGCGTACAGTGTTCGGCCTGCTCGGCGCTCCGCAGAAGCAGACCTGTCCAGCGGCCTTGCCGGCATATGGGTGAGCATGGACATGAGATCCCAACATCTCCTTTGCCTTATGCTGCTGCAACAGGGTGAGGTCTGGAGAACGGTCAGGGGATGGGGATGGCTGGCACGTTATTGCCTGCGGGGCAGGTTGCTGCCACACAAGCGAGTTGGTGATGGAGAACTTGAATCCCCGGTGCATCAACAGCGCAAGGAGGCGAGCAGTATTGCGAGCGTCGTCAAGCCCACAGTGGGCACGACCCTCCCATGTCAGACCAGCCAACTGAACTGCATCCTTCAAGTTGCACCGAACACCCCCATAGACTTCCTGGAAAGGGACCTTCAAGTTGATCCACCTGATCAAATATTGTGAATATTAGAGTCAAGACCAGGATAACTTGTTCTCTCTAAATACACAACATAGGGACTTGACCTCAAAGGCTTAATACACGACTCATTTAATGAGATGGCCTAGCATATTACCATTTATAGAAGATTATTTACTGATTATCAATTTATCGTCATGCATGAGAAATCATATCCCTGGAAAAATCAGTTGCATATGGACAAAGACCCATTGATCCATTTAATCACTTATTATATAGCATATAAACAGAAAGTGACATAATAAATGAACAGTCTGCATATATTTCAACTATTTCAAAATCTTTCCGAATAGCATATATCTTCTTCTATAGGACCAACATGGAACAATGGATTTTGAAAGGAAATCTAGGGTATTGTATCATTCCATGCAAGCTCATTGCATTCCAAAGAAGCCCAGACAATTTATAAATTCATGATGGTGATAGCAGAACATTTAATATCCAAATGCCAGACAATATTAAATATTGGAAAACAAATAACAGTTTTTCTAGAGCAAAAAGAACAGGGCGACCTAAAACTCTTGAGCTATATTTGATTAGTTTATCGGTTAGATCAAAAGAGAATAAGAGCTACCTGGATTATTATTGATTTGAACAGTCTTAAGTGCATTGCTAAGCACCTCTAACTTGGTTTAGAATTGGCCTTCTCCATGGTCCATGATAGTGTTTGGTTGGGGCTGCTGGGGGTGAGAATGAGCATCCGTGAGGATCAACTCCAAGCCCCCACCAAAGTTTTTTATTGGTCAAATCATATCAACCCGTCCAGGACAGGAGTACAGCTGCATGTTGAACTATAAGATGCTCCGTACGACGAAGAGTGAAACATCTTGCGTCCAACAAGGAAGGCCCCCACGTCGCTCTACACGAGCGACATGGGAGGCAAACCCTAGCTGCCGCCAAACCTTCCCGTCGCCGCCCCGCCACCGGGTTAAGTTCGTGTGGCAGCGGCTGCGGCACGACATCTCCTCTCGCGCGAGAGGGCACCGGCGTGTGGAGGTAGGGGCTCAGTGTGGCCTGGTGTGGTGGCCATGGCGAGGCAGGGTGCAGGAATCTCACATCATGGCCATGGGGCGGTGGCTCCAGGCAGGTGGGTTGCGGTGTGATGCACGGTCGGTGCTCTACTATGGGATAGTGAGCGGCGATTCAACCGACGCTTGATGCTGCGGTGAGCAACGACGGAGGCCCTGGGCATGTTAGACTGTGTGGCCGGAGGCGATACAACCACAGATGGTGGTCCGCAACAAGCTCGCCCCTCTCCCCTCCTTGTTGTGCCCTCCTCATCCTGGTGGCGCCTTCTGGTGCCAAGGTCTCGAAGCATGCGGCCTCGGCCCTCTACCTCCGGTTGGCGCACCCCCCACCCCGGCATGGGCTTGTTGTGGTTTTGGTGCTTAGCGTAGCTACAGGAGGCAATGTTGGTGGCTTCGCTGAAGGGAGTGGAGGATGCAGGGTAGCAGCCACAGACGTTGCTTCTAAGATCTGTGAAGGTAGAGACCAGAAGGATCGGGGGGGTCAGAATGCATCACGGTGGTGGCTCTATGTGTGGGGGGGCCATGCCACGATGTCTTTAGAGTGATTGTTCGGGCTGCTAGGGCGGTTGGAGGTCGCCCTAGGTCTTGGTGCACGGTTGTGGGTTCTGGTTTATCGACCAGTGGGCTGCGAGACGGTCAGTTCATGAGGCGTTGCCGTGTGGGCGGTCGATGTCAGGGTGGTGAAGGAGGATCCACAGGGAGTGGAGGTTTGTTGGATGTCGGGGTGGCGGCACCAGATTGTTGCAGTTTGTCAGGGTGGAGGTTTGTTGGACGTCGGGGTGGCAGCACCAGATTGTTGCAGTTTGTCAGGGTGTCGAAGGCTGGGCATTGTTCTTGAGGCACGCGTCCTTCGCTACCTGTGATGGGGCAGCCCAATCCTGCTCCTCCTTGCGGATTCGTTTCTTTCTCCAATGGTGGTGGCGCTCGCGGTTTGGTGGTCGGTGCTTGGTGAGGCATCTTCCTGCTGCTCCCTGGGTGTGCCATGCCGGATCTGGCCTTGCTTCGTGGAGGGTGACGAGAAGTTCTCATCAGTGTGGCAAATGTTTTCCTTCATGGCCTTCAGTTTGGCGTGTTGGTGTATTTGGTGTCGCGCATGTTCTCTGTCTCCATCGCATTGTCATCCGGTGGGGGCTTCGTGCCCTTTGTATATGGTTTTCACCCGGTTTTCCCTAATTAACCGGGCAGCTCTCTTCTATATGAAATGCTGGAACACCCCTATCCCTCTCGTGGTGTTACTCACGAAAAATGATACAATGAAATCTACAGAACCAGCCTGTACATCTTTGTTAACAGCATACGATTAGATACAGATTGCAATCAACTTCTTAATCAAAGTGTCAGTCAAACTGGCCTATTCCCATGGTACAAAAGGTACTAAACTTAATCCAATCTCATTTCGGGGCCTTCAAGCATCCGAAATAACACCACGGTAATTGACAATGAAGAAATAATAATAAATACCACACCAATAAATACCACACCCTCCTAACTTTTCAATGAGTATTTTGACTGGCAGACAGATAATAAAGATCTAAAGTTGGGAAATCACCAGGGAATCATGGCATGTGTGATTAGTGATGCATAAATGCTTATGAAAGACGATAATATAATCATATAAATAAGCAATCCAGAGAAGAATAGAAGAGCATTACTATGCATTCACGCCATAGTATTTTTGACATGATTTTTTAAATGGGCCTATTAAAATGAAATGAGGGAGTACGTCACACTCACACACGTGTTAAGTCAAAACAAAACATGGTACCAAAGCTATAGCCATATAGATGTGAGATATATGCTACCTGTTGAAATAAGGGGGCTTCCTGATTCTCTTGAACCTGCATTCTGATTCCAGCATCACACGGCAATCCCAGTTGGACCAGGTCACAACAGCGAAGTTCTTGTGCTTTATTCCTTTGTCCTCTAACCATTTATCATGCATGAGCAAGGCTTCACTTAGAGGTACACCTCTGTCCACCTAGACATTTATAAACAAAAACAGTATTACTGACCAAATACACAAGTCAAACTGTTGGTCATACATTGCAACACTCTTTAACAAGGGCAGAAGATGACTTCATCAAAGTGGCACTTTTCACATTGTAGATCATAAAACTATGTGCAGATGACAGGTTTACAAAACCATATATAGTTCTCTTTTGTGACATAGGATTTTACTTAACAAATGTTGACTTTTGACAGCTCACGCCGACATTCGAAACATATAATTTATTAGAAATAAAAATAGAAGGTAAACTATGAACATCATCAGCTAACCTTATGCTTGCTAAGAAAGCTAATGTAATGGGACCAAAAGGTAATGTGCTAAGTTTCTCTCACAGAAGGGTAACTACGCTTCTATACAGTCAGTTTATCAGTGTCTAGTCAACTAATGCCCACATCTCACCATGAACACGCAGGCCAGGTGCCTAGTTATTTTCCCAACATTCGCATCAATGTTGGACACAGAAACAGAATATCTAAGAATTCCTTTTCAAAATGTTATATTATCTTATATCGTTGGATCTACGGATAATATCCATCCAAATTGCTTCGCTCTACAGATGGCTCAGGGAAGCTGTTTCCTCAAACAGTCAAAGGGCAGCATTGGCCATCACTCATTATCCACATTGTCCCATCAGCATTCAGTTTCTACCTCGAACTGTTGAGTAACAAACACCATGCCTTCTTTTTTTTTTCTTTTTTCTTTTTTTTGCAAGGAGACGCCATCTCTTTAGAATGTTCATAATAGCAAATGACATCTACATAAGGTCAAACAAAGGTCTGCAAAGCCCGTAGTGCCCTAATGATACCAGTAGTTGTCTGCATTAGCTGTGCACATGACCCAAGGTCAGAGTTACTCACATGAAGCACCTATTAGACCATGATTACTAAGGTGATTGACCCTTTTGCCTGAGAGTAGCTAAAACCTTGGTATGGTACATTTTGTTTGTCTAATTTGGGATATTTCTTAAGGAAACCAATTTCATGAATCATCCCATAAAACCAGCTTTGTTAGGTCGCGTACACCACCATTCAGCACTCATATATTAACTTAAGAACTACATGGACCAAAAGATATGGATACAACACATTGTTTCTATTGGTTATTTAGTTTACACCTCATACTTTGCTGCCAGGACCTTGTTTGGTCTCAGGCCTATAAAATCAAGCAACTAGGCATCAACTGCAGTAGCCTCAATGGTTAATCCCACCTGATTAATGTACAGAAAGAGAAATGCAGAAAAAGGAAGACATGAGCCTGCTTCACAACAGCTAATCGGAGCTCTGGCCCCGGCCCTGGTGTGTTGCCGCGGCACCCAGCTTTGGCCAGTGGCCACCACCATGTTAAATTTCTGCAGCCAGACAAGTTGAAGGCCCATTGCTCCACTGAAAGGCCTGTGCCCCTTTCCAGCTCCAGCTGCCGCCAGATTGATCTTGGGGTTTGGCACTATTTTCTGGTTGGAGACAATTGGAACAGTATTGCTTGTGGATTCAGGTTCCGTTATTTCCTATGTAACCAACTGGATCCAGTATTGGTTGAGAGAAAGCTTTCAAAAATTTTCCTTCCGGAAAGAGTTTGAAAGTGTGATTTGCCAAAAGCCGGAAGTGAACTGCTCGGTTATACATTACAAAGTTGAAATTATGAATGCCAGAGATCACTTGGTATTATTATTAAATTATAAAATCCTAAGAAGCAAATTACTAAACACCAGATTAGAGAGAATAACTGAAGAAGAGTGATTCAGTGAAGCTTTCCAAAATTAGCAATGAAACAAAGTTTATATCGAACTCGCACGAGAAATCTAACTGTGAGATCTAGGAAGCATGGGCAACCGACAGGACACTGATGAAGATGTGACTACTTTGAAGGGCCTATGTCGGATAATGGTGGAATTGGCTAGTAAACGATGAGAAGAACAACTACTGCCACTGTGCCACATGTATGTACTATGGAAGTATAGAGTGCAAGCTGTATTTATCCTGGTTAGCATCTAGAATAAATATATATTTTTTGGCTTACGGAATATGCCCAATTGGATATGTAGCTCAGAATTTCATTTAAAAATCCATAGAAAATGTACAAAGGAAGCTAGTTTCCATGTGTGTACATAACTGACAGTAGCATGAAAGCTCATTTGGTTTCTGCCATATGCTCTATAATTATACTGCATACATGATTGCTTACTAAGTCAAGCTATTCACTAATGGAATCATGTTGAAAACTAATAAGTAATTGCTGACTATAATTATCAAACATATGAATATTCAAAAGCAAGAATAGCTCTAACCTGAATCTGTTGTATACCGTAAGCTCCTTGCAGAAGTCAGTCAAATTTTGATGATATGCTGGTCGAACATATGTTTGAAAGGAAGCTTCTAATTGTCCCGTTGCACTGTTAACCAAGACAGATGGAAACTCAATGATCTCTTGTGGATGTGGGTTATTCTCCTTGTCACAGGTTGCTTCAAAGTCAATAACCACAAAATACTGAAATTCCTGAAGTTGTGCATCATGAGGGTAACCTTGAGGGAGCATCTTCAAGGGGAACTGAACTCTTCTCTCAATGGGGAAACATGTATCCCTATTTATCTGATAAAACTGATTGTCAAATCCATAAGGTTGTGGCTGCCGCAGGATTTGGTAATCAGAATAAACATGCGGCCAGGCATAAAATTCCTGGCGGTAGAAGGGTCTGTTAAATCCTTGATTTGGGAGAGGAGATGCCCCCCATACTTTATCTGCTGCAAAGCTATCATTCTTTTTTTCATTATTCTCAGGAAATCCTTCAATGCCACCTCTATGTTCTTGAGGGTTATACTGAGAAATATTTGGCTTGAGACACCCTGGAGGTGCCTCGTTATTAACTTGCATTTCCTCTGCATTGATAAAAGTAGATAAGAATAAGATAGAACTAATATAGCAAGGTAAGACAGTACATGGAGTTAAGGAAAACAGTTAGCTTGCACATGTAACATGATAATTTTCAATGAACCTTTTAGGGACCAAAATGATACCGGGAACACCATATTTATTATAAGCAGATAATGGCTGAAGCAATTGGCTAAGCTCAAAGCAACATACAAATGTCACAATTAAAGACAGAATCAGAAAAGAAAGATGAAAACCTGATGGTCAATTGTAACGGTGATTAGTTAGCAGCTATAGACATTCACTATCTAGAAAAGTGTAGCATGAATTTGTTCCAGTCAAATGGATATCACGGCGTGTACTCAAAATACAGTAGCTAGAGGTCTTTGGCAGGAGAAGTGAGAAATTTTATGTTTCAGTTGGTTCTATGTTCTTACACTTTTTTTCCTGCGACAAGTGCCGTGGAATTTAGGAGGAAGAACCGAACAAGTAAATGAAACCAACTACAGGGGGGCATCCTAAACCAGCTTAACCGAAAACCCTTTAATAATAATAGCTCAAACGCAACACTCTTAACTCTGCCCATAAACAGATCTTATAGAAACATAAATATAGCAGCCTTTAGCACTATCACCAGTGCATTAGCCTTTGCTACTCGTCAATTTATAGAACACACACCTTTTGCTGCGGAGGAGAACTACGTAGTTGCTACCACGTCATGTCAGCCAAGGGCGGATTTCAGTTTACACTGGTCCAAACCAAACATGACTGCTGACAGAAACTACAAGCACTAACCAAATGCGCCATCCGGTTTTAGCAGAAAAATCCAGTGGCACGTAGCAGTGAGTAGCAAAATTCAACTGCGGATATGCCCCAGTGACCAGTTCATGCCTAAAAAACTTGCTGACAGCCGAACAAGCACCACATCCAATGTTACCCAGAATTGCAACGGAGGCACACTGAACCCCCCGAAGGAGAGGGGTTTGGCCTAGTGCCCGTCGTCCCCACCAAAAATTGCCTCGAAAACCTCGGAAAAATCGCAGCTTTGCCCGCGCCGCCACTGGACAGTGGAGAAGAGGGAGGGAGATCAAGATCTAGAGGGAAGGGAGGATCTGACCTGCGCGTTGGTGATCAATCATGGCCGTGGGCATTAACGCAGCGCTGCACCATCCGGATCAGAACTCCCCCCCGCGTCACACGACCTGATCGATCCCCCCCGGGAGAAAGAAAAAGAAAAAATAAGAGAAATCAGCAGATCAGCGCGCGCGACGTCGAGATCGAGCAAGAGAGATAAGAGGCGTGAATCCGGCTTTTGTCCGCGCACTCACGCACGTACGTACATGTGACTGCGAGAACCAGAGCGGGAGGGAAGAACAGAGCGGCCACCACCCGACGACCCACCCCCTCTCTCCTCTATACCCTCCTCTCTGCCTATCCCAGCGACGGGTCGGACGGGGATCGGGTGCAACTGCCCAACAGCGCGTACGGGTCAGGGACCCAATGGTGGCGCGACACGCTGGTTTTGGGTCCTTTTCGCGGTATCGGCCGGCGGTATAGTGTGCCCAAGGGAAAAGGCTGGAACGGCGTATCGGCGTCACCACCGTCCACATCCGTGATTCATTTTACCCTCCGTCCGAAAATACTTGTCGGGAAAATAAACAAAAATTGATGTATATAGAACTAGAATACATCTAGATACATACATTTCTCTGGCAAATATTTTCGGACAGAAGGAGTATTTTATTTTAAGGGATTCATAGTATCATAGCACGATTGAAATTGGAGTTTGTTTTAGGATTTCAAAAGGTTGCTGACCTCGCAGAATTTGCAACTATTTCCAACTTCAAATATGGAGTACAAGTGAATATACAATCCCACCTCTACCCTTCAAAAAAGATAGACGCGTGCGTCTTATAGGGCGCGTTTGGTAGGTTGCATATACCTCAGTCAGGCCCGCACGAAAAAAAATGACCCGTTTGGTTACCCGCATTCACTGTTGGGTCTGCATAGCATGAACATTAAAGCACCTCTGGGCTTGCATCCAGAGGAATGCTAAAATCAGTCGTTTTTTGTGGAGCCAAGCCCGCGCGGTGCAACCCTAGGCACGTGGGCGTGGGTGGTTGCACGCGTGGATGCGGTCCCGAGAAGTCGTGTTGTTTCTCGACGTGTCGTCATAAATTATCCTCACCTCCCTTCCTTACCGCTCTCTCCCCTCTTCCCCACTCACACCGGCGGCGGCAACCACCAGAGCTCTAGTGATCCAAGACGACGACGACCACTGGAGCGAGTGCAGACCTCCACCGGAGCGCATCGGCCATGGCGGCAAGTCCTTGTCTCTTTGTAGATTAACTTCTTTATATTAGAGCACGTGATTGGAGAGTTAGGGAGGGGATTGAACACATCGGGGGTGGAGGATTTCCATCAATCGATTCTGCATCGACGGCTACTATGGTTCATAGGTTATTTTTCGATCACACCAGGGGCGGGAATTGGGATACAAACTTTCTTGTCTAGCCGCGGCGACCCTGGAGTCGCGTCGAGCGGGGGGGGGGGGCGTAGCCATTTTCTTTTCTTCCTCATCGCCTTCGTCAAGAACAATGGGCCTTGCACTGTCGCCTGCCGGCGGCACCCTGGCCACCATCTGCACCTCGTCGTTGTCGGCCTCCGGTGACCCGACCATGGTGTGCTCGAACTTCTTGCGGTCACCGAGCGAGCACCCAAGGAAGAAGGTCCTCCATCCAATGCCCCGTGGAAAGGGTTGGGGTTGGAGTTGGACTTCATGGCGAGGGAGAGGTGGTGAACAGAGAGGTGGTGAAACATAGGGGGTTTGAGAGCGGTGTTGGGTTAATAGGGTGGGTTACTATAGGAGCGTTAGGCCAGTATGAATGAATGCTGACCATTGAACTGCGTGTTGTGCAAAATGCAGACGGACAAGGGTAAGGAGGGGTCGTGCCACCATTGGAGAACGACAAGGAGGTCGTGCCGCCATTGGTCGAAGTGCCGGTGCAAGATCACCTAAGCGCCAAGCGGAGGAATTATGGCCACTACCATCAGGAGTCAGGACCAAGCCACTTCTGCAAAGTTATCCTTGCTCCAAAGCTAGAGAGTCTGCCATTTCCTCTGGACTTCACGAAGTACTTCCACATCATCCCTACAGAGTTCAAGCTGACGAACACCGGTTGCGCATGGAGGGTGATGGTGAGGGTGATCGACGACAGAGTCACCATTGATCAGGGTTTAGCCACCTTCGCCACCATTCACCAGATCATGATCGGGTACATGATGAAGTTCAAGATGCTAACCCTCGACACGATGAAGGTGGTCGTCTTCAACGACGACGACGTGGAGGTTTTCACCAAGTGCAAGGAGCACGACAACGCCTTCACCGTGGCCGCCTGAGCTCATGTTGCCCCTTCCTTGTTGGTTCTTGGTTTAAGACTTGGGTTTCGTTTAAAACTTATCGTACTATGTTCGTTCAAACTTGTGATGCGTGTTTAAGACTTATGTTTGTGCCTAAGTTTGTTCTGTTGCTCTGTTTTAGTTCTTAGTTCTTCATGCGTGCCTCAGGTAGCCTCACCACATCGTAGAGGAGGTTACCACACAACTGTGCCGAATGTAACCAAACAAGTGCACTTGTGTTTCCCCTCAAACAAGTCCGCAACCAAACAGCCGGCCTTCAGTTTTGGCATATGCATGCTAGAGGGGATGCAAGCAACCAATCAACATGCATATGTTGTTTTTTTGCTGCATATGCTCAGCCGAGCCCAGTTGGGACAAGTATGCAAAGTGCCTAAAAATGATGCAGGTACCCAAACGCATCACTAGATGGGGGCCTTGCCGTGTGATGCCCACCAAATGACAGGTCATCGGATATGGTAATCGGTTGAAAATATAGCTGGATTACATATCCTATTGTGTTGGAAATTATCTTGAGCACATAGTTAAAAATGATGGTGGTAGCTATTGAACAAAAAAATGAAGCTTGCACATAAAGTGTATCTTGATGCATAGAGAAAATATATTTCTCTATTAAAGATAGACTGGATGGCACAATGATGACCAGAGGCAACCCAACACACTGGCTGGCTATGTCTCGTACGAGGGCTAATTGGCTTCAGTCGGTTGGTTGGTTGTGTGAATAGTTCCCGGTGGGGGTTGGATGACCAGGACCCCGGCCATGTGTAGGCGGTTACCGATGGATGAACAGGACCCCGAGGAGGCCGCCACACCCCAGTCGGTTGGGGTTGGATGAACAGGAGCCCGTGGAGGCTCTATGAACAGTAGCCGGTGGAGGCTGGAGGAAATCGACAATGGATGAACAGTAGTCCGTGGAGGCTGGAGCGAGGCAGTAGACGCTAGATGAACAGTAGCCCTTGGAGTCCCGTTTTGCGGTACGCCACACCCCTCCCAATGAATAGGACCCCGTTTCGACCATAGGCGGTTGGTGAGAAGTCTGTTTCCTTTGTTTTGTGGTACGCCGGACCCCTCCCGATGAACAGGATCTTGTTTCGACCGTAGGCGGTTGGCCAGAAGTCTACTTCCTCCATTCTGCGGTATGCTACACCCCTCCCGATGAATAGGCCATCATTTCAACAGTAGGCGATCGAACAAAAGTCTGTTTACTCCGTTTTGCGGTATGCCAGATCCTGTTTTGGCTGTTCCATCCAAGCCGGTTGGCTCCCAATGAACAAGATGTGTTCCGACCCAGTCGGTTGCCTCCCAATGAACACACCGCTATTTTTCCGTTCTGACCCAGCCGGTTAGCTACCGATGAACATGACGCCGTCGTTGTACACGTTCGAGACCACGCCCGCATGTACGTACGTGGTTGTCTTTTTGGCAACATGGTTGTATGTATATGTACACGATTTAGACGGGACCACCTGAATTGCTACCGATCCTTACTCGGCCACGATTTACCGTGGTAGACAGACCGATCGATGCTACTTCTTGAGTTTGCATTGGTTTTTCCCTTGAAGAGGAAAGGGTGATGCAACAAAGTAGAGATAAGTATTTCCCTCAGTTAAGAACCAAGCTATCAATCCAATAGGAGGAATACGCAAGTCGAATAGTTGTACCTACACAAACAAACAAATACTTGCACCCAACGCGATAAAGGGGTTGTCAATCCCTTCACGGTTACTTGCAAGGATGAGATCTCGTAGTGATAGATATAAAAGAGAAGTAAAAGCGCGAAATAAAATAAAAGTAAATAAATTGCAGCAAGGTATTTTTGTTTTTGATATTATAGGTCTAAAAATAATATGATAAAAGATAGACCCGGGGGGGCATAGTTTTCATTGTAGGCTTCTCTCTTGAAAGAAAGCATACGGTGGGTAAACAAATTACTGTTAAGCAATTGATAGAAAAGCGCATAGTTATGACGATATCCAAGGCAATGATCATGTATATAGGCATCACGTCCAAGACAAGTAGACCAACTCCTTCCTGCATCTACTACTATTACTCCACGCATGACCGCTATCCAGCATGCATCTAGTGTATTAAGTTAACAAGAACAAAGTAACGCCTTAACAAGGTGATATGATGTAGAGGGATAGATCCAATCAATATGAACAAACCTCCATCTTTTTATCCTTAATGGCAACAATACAAATACGTGTCATGTCCCTTACTGTCAGTGGGATTGAGCACCGCAAGATTAAAACCATTATAAAGCACCTCTCCCATTGTAAGAAAAATCAATCTAGTTGGCCAAACCAAATCAATAGATCGGAGAGAAATACAAAGCTATAAATCATGCATAAAAGAGTTCAGAGAAGACTCAAATAATATTCATAGATAATCTGATCATAAACCCAAAATTCATCGAATCTCAACAAACACACCGCAAAAGAAGATTACATCGGATAGATCTCCAAAACATCGAGGAGAACATTGTATTGAAGATCAAAGAGAGAGAAGAAGCCATCTAGCTACTAGCTATGGACCCGTAGGTCTGTGGTAAACTACTCACACATCATCAGAAGGGCAACAAGGTTGATGTAGAAGCCCTCCGTCATCGAATCCCCCTCCAACAGAGTACCAGAAAAGTTTCCCAGATGGGATCTCACAAAGACAAAAACTTGTGGCAGCAGAAAAGTATTCTTGGTGTCCCCTATGGTCTTCGGGAATATTTGGGTATTTATAGAAGAAGAACCAGGGGTTAGAAGTGCCACGGGGGGGGCACAAGCTAGGGGACGCCACAGGTGCGCCCGAGATTGTCGCCGCCTCATGGCCCCTCTGGCCTCCTCCCGAAGCTTCCAGGTGTCTTGTGGTCCAAAAAAATTGTCAAAAAGTTTCATTTCACATGGACTCCATTTGGTGTTGATTTTCTGTAAAGACAAAAATAAGGGGGGAAACAACAACTGGCACTGGGCACTAGGTTAATAGGTTAGTCCCAAAAAATGATATAAAATAGCATAACAAGGCATATAAAACATCCAAGATAGATAATATAACAGTATGGAACAATAAAAAAAATTATAGATATGTTTGAGACGTATCAATCGACCAGTATGTATGTACACGTTTGCGACTAGACAGACAACGCTACGTATGCTTCGACCAGGTGGGTTCTAGCTGTTAGGGAGGATAAGGACGCACTTCCTTGCGCACGAAGATATAGCTAGTGGGTCCCAGCTGTCAGGGGGAGGAATCATTTTTTCTCGCATAATAAGGAGGCACTTCCATGCGTGCGAAGATGTAGCTGGTGGGTCCGGCTGTTAGCCTCGGCACATACATTCCTTTTCCGATGGCTGTCGTTTGTTGACCACATTGACCACGCCGCACTAAGAGTACCAACATGGTGGACAACGACGAGGCCTAGAAAGGGAACGACCCGGAGCCGGGGAAGACTCGGTAGTGGTTGCCCACGCAGAGGGGAGTACGAGGGTTGACTGGTTCGGCTGCGGCGTGAGGCTGCCGTCGCTAGAAAATAACAGGGGTTGTGGGTGAGTAAAGGGAAGGTTTGGCCGGCAGTGGGAGTAGGATGGGGCAGTGAGGCCTGCGTGGCACCACAAACGGCCATGGAAGGCAGGAGCAGGCGGTAAGCCCAGCGCTGGTTTGGGCGGCTGGAGCAAGAGGATCATAAGTTGAAAAGGCAGAATGGCCGTTGGATTAACATCCAATACTACTAGAATCGTTTGTTGACTAAGTTGACAAAACCCAGCGTACGCGTCAACTTAGTAGGCCCACAAGTCATCTACCAAATCTGGTGGGTCCCAGCTAGCAGCGGGAGGAATCATTTTTCTTGCGCTTAATAAGGAGGCACTTACTTGCATGCGAAGATGTAGCTGGAGGGTCTCAACTTTCAGGTGGAGGAAATTTTTTCCCCACGTAACAAGGAGGAACTT
This sequence comes from Aegilops speltoides, assembly GCA_021437245.1. NCBI lineage: Eukaryota > Viridiplantae > Streptophyta > Magnoliopsida > Poales > Poaceae > Aegilops > Aegilops speltoides. Next base: position 30,033 of record JAHHZJ010001388.1, read on the forward strand.
ACTTGCATGCGAAGATGTAGCTGGTGGTCCCAGCTGTCAAGAGGAGCAATCATGTTTGTTTGCATAATAAAGAGGCACTTGCTTTGCAATGCCATGTACCATGTGGGTCCCTATTGTTAGCCTCTCCACTTACATCCCTCTTCTGATGGATGTCGTTTGTTGACCATGTTGACCAAGTCGCGCCGAGAGCACCAACATGGTGGACGACAACGAGGCCCAAGAAGGGAATGAACCGGAGCTAGCGAAGCCACAGAAGTGGGTGCCCATGCTAAGGGGAGTACGGGGGCTGACTGGTTCGGCTGTGGGGTAAGGTTGTCATCGCCGGAAAATAACAGGAGGTGCGGGTGGGTAAAGGGATGGCCTGGACAGCGGTGGGAGTAGGGTGGGCTAGTGAGGTCTGTGCGGCAGCACAGCCGACCACGGAAGGAGGGAGCAGGTAGTCCCGCCGGCACTGGTTTGGGCGACTACAACAGGAAGATCAAAGATTGAATAAGCACAAAGGTCGCTGGATGGACATCCATCAGTCACTGATCTCGTGTGTTGACTAAGTTGACACAACCTTGCGTACACGTCTAATGACCCACAAGTATAGGGGATCAATCGTAGTCCTTTTGATAAGTAAGAGTGTCGAATCCAACGAGGAGCAGAAGGAAATGACAAGTGGTTTTTAGCAAGGTATTTTCTGCAAGCACTGAAATAGTCGGTAACAAGTAGTTTGATAACAAGATAATTTGTAGCGAGCGAGTAACGGTAACAGTAAATAAAGTGTAGCAAGGTAGCC
>JAHHZJ010001389.1:0-71195 GCA_021437245.1 Aegilops speltoides
TCACCCTTTTGTTATTATTTTCTTTCTTTATGTACAGGACTCCATTCACGGAGGCCACATCGGTGGTGAACTTCGCGAGATCTTGATGCAACTGCCGGGGAAGAAAAAGAAACTGCGATAAACACTCGGTGGTCTCCATTACGAGCACTAAATTTGATTATATCCACCAGTCCGCATGCCCATCCACGGAGGGACACGTTTGATTAGTCCAATCCCTTGCTTACGCACTATTTGTATCATTCCGCACTCATAGCAGAATTCTTTAAATAAATAATGCAGCATTTTTGCGATTATTGCATTACTTTACATATGTTCATTAATGACATCTCGCACCCGTATATTATTGAGTGCGGCCGAATACACCATGGGCTTATGTTCCCGCATTATGGTGTGATAAGTCGAACACTTTCACAAGTCGGCACCCGAACTTATAGCATTATATGAATCGGCTCGAATCATGTCTTGGGTCAATAGTTGGGTTTGCCGGCTCCCACGTTTTGGCGCCTTACGTTCCGTTACGTCGGCTAAGGTGGCCTTTGGGAGAACCAACTGCGATGCGCCCGGTTGAGCTGGCGGCGCCTCGATGGAGAAAGCTAAAGCGGACCCGGCATGATAAGGCGAGGCGAGTGCGCTGTTCGAGAGGTCTTTTGGTCCCTAAAGAGTCATGCCGCTTGACGAAGTTCGGATAATGTCCGGCGAAGGCGTGGATAAGCGCCAATTGGTCTTCGAATACCGGGGCTTCGCCGAAATTAAAATTATAGAATTCTATGGCTAAGTGAGAGTGTTCAAGCATTATAAGTCCGGTTGCCTTGTTACCGTTGTGTTGGCGCCTCCTAGATGGACCCAAAAATGGGAACAAGAGTGCTCAAGTTTATCCGAACACCCGACACTTTCGTGGCTTGAAATTTGAAGCCAATGACTTGCCATCTCTCAGATTTTATAAGCGGCTGCATAGAAGGTAATATTTTAAATTAAACAAGCATTGCGTAGGCGCATATGAACAAAGTTTTCAGCGCGAGGATAATACATAGCAAGTTTCACTCAATAATTACATCTCGGGGCACTCATCCATAATATTGCGGGCACCCTTGAGACAGTCTTATAGTACATTTGGGTATGATACTCCTTGCCCGGTGGCGGTGGGTCGATGAAAGCCTCTCCGCATCCAGCCTGCCCGGTGCACCTTCTTGCGGGCAAGGCCAGCGAGCACCTTCAATCTGGCAGGCGCTTGATGACATCCACCGAGGCACGCATCCACCAGCCGCGCGCAGGCAGAGTAGCTCCGGGCATGGCATGTCGACCCACAGCCGGACTATAAGGCCCTTCATGGCCTCCTCGGCTACCTTGTGGAGTTCGACCAGCTGCTTCAATTGGTGGCTTGAAACACCGGATGGCGGCCTCGTCTTGAGACGGAAGACCTTCTCCGTTGATCTCCCCTCCTCACCACGGTAGAATCTGGCGGCATCGGATACCTTTGCAGCAGATCTGCAAGCATACTGGAGAGCTCGAATGCGGGTAAGTGTCGGTGGTTTACTTTAACATGCTTGCTTTGCATGAAAAATGCCTTACCGCGCTATCTTCCTCACATCTTCAACCTCCTGAAGGGCCTTACGGGCCTCGGCCTTGGCGGACTTGGCACTTCGAGAGCGAGGCGAGCTCGGACTCTCGAGTCTTGGAGTCGCTCAAGCTCTCATGCTTCTCCATGAGAGCCTAGAGCTCTTGCCGCTTTACGCCACCTATGCCTCTGCTTTTCTCGCTCTGCCCGTTCGCGGCCGCCTTGTGTTGACGCGGACCTGACTCCTGGCCAGGGGCTGCCACCTCGTTTGTGGCCCTACGTACCGTATTATCCTTGTTAATTTTATTGCGACCAAAATCCTTTTACATGAGGTAAAAATTCAAAGTGGTGCTACTCACCTTCTTTGTCCTCGAGCTGCCTCTTGGCATGGCCAAGCTCTCGCTCGGACCGCTCGAGATCTTGCTTTAATGCACCAACCTCCATGATCGGTCTGGCGGAGGTCAGCGACCTGACTTGCAAACCCATATTGACATAATTTATTAGCAACTGCGAATATCTTTTTAGATCCTCGGTCCGGCTTTTCTTTCCGAACACTGAACCCGAGCATCGAGGGCTCTTGTCTATCGGTATTACATTACATAATTTTAACTTCTTACCTCAAAGCCTATTAGAAGGCTCTGCGAAGGCAGTCGGCCCGCTCTTGGCGAGCTGAACCTTTGAATCACCACACTCATACTTGAGTGCGGTGTTCTTCCTCGATAGAGCGCCTTTGGCGCCTCCGGCAAGTTGTCCGGCGCCTCGGTTGGGCCAGGGGCCACCGGCGTCCGCAGTCTTGCCCTTCTTTTGAAGGGCGCTGCCGGACTCTGGAACCACGCGAGGTTCGGCGTGAAGTCGGGCGCAAAGTCCGGGAGGCTGCCTTGCGGCGCCTCGGGCCTCCTCTGATGGGTCCCTTTCAGGATCCCACCTCGGCGTCCTCATCGGTAGCGGGGGTGGAAGCGGTCGGAAGAATCCACATCCGGCCAGGGCCAGCGACCCTTCGATGAAGCGGGAGATCATCATCCGCGGACTGCAGGCAATATCACGGCATTAGTAGGACACTATGTGACACAAAAGAAATTGCATACCATTCACGGGTCCGGATACTTACGATCTCGCGGGGGCTGGCCCTTGAAGGCCACTCCTCGTCGCCAGCGTCGGTGTTGGCGAGCTGTCAGGAGAATAGTTCTCCCCTCTTGGACCCTTGGCCTCCCTGTTGGGAAGCCTTCCTCTTCCTCTCTCCCCTCGGGGAAGGTCCTCTTCCTCCTCCTGCGTCTTGGGGAGAGTCCGCCTCATCGTCGGACGCTTTGATTACGGGAACTCTTTGAGTGCCCGTGGCCACCTCTTGGCCTTCTTCTCCGGCACCATGCGGTGCGGAACCAGCAACCCGCTAGGCGGGCATCCTTTGGGTCTTCGGCATGGGAGCGCGGCGGATGAGGCTCGGCCTTCTTCATCCATTCTGTCAAAGGAAAAGGGAGATTGAAACCCTCTTAGAATCAATCTATTTATAATAAGTGTCCCGTAAAGGGTGAATCACTTACCTCGTCGGCCGGATGCTCGAGTGAAATCCAGCGATCTTACATCGGCGGCGCGGGGCTTCGGCGCCCTAAACAACACCCTCCGAGGCGCCTTTGTGCGTCGTGTCGAAGAGCCGCTCAGCGCTGGTGCTGTTCGGATCGAACTCCCTGCAGTTGAATGCCCGTTCTTGGCATGGGAGAATCCGGCGAGACGAGCATGACTTGGACCACATCGACAAGCTGAGCTTCTTGTTCACGACTTCGGATCTGAGCTCGGAATCCGTCGACTCGCCGGATTACCCCACAGCAAGCCCTTCTCTTTCCGGAGGTGAGCTGCGTGGGGATACAGATCTAACTTCGGGGCGCCGCCCACGTAGGGTCGCGCGACTCGGTGATGTAGAACCACCCGATTGCCACCTTGCGGAGTCACGAAAGCCCCTTGAACGGAAGGGCGTTGGGCATCTTGCCCAACATGGCGCCTCCGCCTCCGCTGCGTGCCCTTCACTACCTTGACAGCGTTGAAGGTCTTGAGCCTAAGCGAAGTGGGGCGGATCGAGAGGAGGGCCTCGCACCTGACGATAAGCGCCGAGATGTTGAGGATGAAGTTGGCGCGGATCATGGAAATCCAGGCCGTAGTAGAACATGAGCCCCGAACAAAGGGGTGAAGTGGAAAGCCAGATCCAGCGGAGGAAGTGGGGAAGGAAAGCGACCCTCTCATGGGGCGGGGGTAGGATGAGCTGCCCCTCGTCGGCAGCCGGTCTGTGATGTCATGGAAAGGTATCCGTGCTGCAGCTTTGGATATCTCCTCCTTAGCGGTGGAAGCCAACCATTTGCCTCCCCTCTGACATGGTGGGAGAAGGTTGAGGCGAGATCTTGTGAACTTGGTGTTTGGAGCTTGAGTGCGGAGGTGGATAAGCAAAGGAGGAAGAAGGCGTGGGTGAAAAGGTGAATCCTTATCCCTTATATATAGGTGGGCGAAGACTATCGTCCCCACCAGCTGGTAAAACTCACTTATCTCCCAAGCGCCACCATCAATGGCGGTTGGGTTACCTACGTCCGTATTGATGAGAATCCCGGAATAAGGGAAACGATCTACCTGCCGACAAGGCGTGCCAAGGAAACGCTTACGCTAAGCGTCTTTGAGAGAGGCGGACACTATCACTGGTGTTCATGATCTTCTGGATTATTCAAAGAAGGAACTTCGCCTTGCAAAGCCGAACATTATCTTGCGCGGACTTATCATCATTGAAGCTGGTTGAGGGAGCTCTTGAGGAGTCTGGACTAGGGTGTCGGACAACGGACTATCATCGTCCATTTGGACTCCAAGACTCTGAAGATACAAGATTAAAGACTCCGTCCGTGTCCGGATGGGACTTTCCTTGGCGTGGAAGGCAATCTTGGTGATACGGATATGTAGATCTCCTGCCATTATAACCGACTCTGTGTAACCCTAGCCCTCTCCGTTGTCTATATAAACGGAGGGCTTTAGTCCGTGAGGACACAACATACATTACAACAATCATACCATAGGCTAGCTTCTAGGGTTTAGCCTCCTTGATCTCTTGGTAGATCCACTCTTGTACTACCCATATCATCAATATTAATCAAGCGAGGCGTGAGGTTTTACCTCCATCAAGAGGGCCCAAACCTGGGTAAAACATCATGTCCCTTGTCTCTGTTACCATCCGCCTAGGCCTTACGATTCGGGACCCCCTACCCGAGATCCGCCGGTTTGACAGACAAGGAGCAATCTGAGCTAGACACCATATGCAACATGCAACCAGATATCCTGCTTGCCAAGTTAGAGCAAGCACCTTGGATGGTGGAGTAGGGGAAGCGGAGACTTGGACCATGTAATGCACTATCGGTACAAGGAGAATCGATCTGGATGCTCCGTTTACGTTCTTCTGAAGGACCACCATCATCGCCTTCCTTACTCTTTTCCTTCCTCTTTCTTGATTTTGCCTTGTCAAGTCAAACCCACAAGAAAAAGAATAAAATTTGCTCTTGAACTTATTGATGCATGATATGCCGAACACTACTTTCATGTAAAGCGTTTGCATGATAGGAGGATGGAATATGTATGAAAAATAGAGACTGACGTGACATATCGACATGTATGATGTATAAAGTGTAAACTAAGCACAAGGTGCTTGAACTTGTCGAGAATCGATGCAAGCTAGAAACCATATGAAAGATGAAACCTATATCACTACTGGAAATTAAAAGGGTGCCCTAACAAATGTATTTGACCAAATTAGAAGCAATACATGGCAGGCTAGAAATAATATGCAATATACAGCGAATAAAAGGTGACTCATCGTAAGTAATTGATGCAGGATCAGAAGAGAGGTAGTTTCATGTAAGAACAAGGTTAACACATAGATGTAGTGTGTACCAAAAGCAGGAAGGCATGTCATATTCATAGGTATAGTGTGTAAACTAAGCGGATGCAATTTACCTAATTAGAAGCATTACAAGCTAGACACCGTATGCAACATGCAACCACATATCACACTACCAAGTTGGAGCAAGCACACTGTGATGGTGGTGTAGGGAAGTGTTGTCTTGGTGCGAACAACGTTCAATATCTTCATTTAGGAACTTCTGTTTCTTGAGAATCATGTGGAGAGATTAAATTGCATTCTTTATAAGAGTATTAAGTCTTATATTAACCCGTGTGTGACTATCTCATCATAAGCGATGAGGCGCAGGATACACAAGAATAGTAGTTTGATGTAAGAACATGGTGTGATAAGCGGATGTAGTATGTACCAAAAGCAGGGAAGGCGTGTCATATTCACATGTATAATGTGTAAGCTAAGGAGATGCAATTTAACAACTTAGGAGCATTGATGAGGGATACACAAGAGAAGTAGTTTGATGTAAGAACATGGTTAATAGAAAGGCGTGGTATGTACCAAAAGCAGGAAGGCATGTCATATTCACGGGTATAATGTGTTAACTAAGCGGATGCAATTTACCTAATTAGAAGCATTACAAGGTAGACACCATATGTAACATGCAACCGGATATCCTGCTTTGCCAAGTTAGAGCAAGCACACTGTGATGGTGGTGTGGGGAAATCTTGTCTTGGTGCAGAACAACGTTTAATATCTTCATTTAGGCTTGCTGTTTCTTGAGAATCATGTGGAAGGATGAAATTGCATTCTTTATAAGAGTATTGCGTCTTATATTAACCCACTTGTCGATTGTACTAAGGTAGGGGTACCTCGGTACTCAACTTGTGCCTGGCGACCGCAGACTCCAGACTAGATCCACAAATGCTTGCGGAGACCATCTCCCTCCATACCAAGCCATTCAAGAACAAAGTGTACAAGGCAGGAGCTCAAGACCCGGCAAGAGGAGCTTCTTGGGAAGGCCATCCAGGCTCAAGACTACATCACTCTTGCAGATCCCGGCGAGAGAGCTGTCGGGAGGACTAGAAGATCACGCCACGAGAAGACCGCCTACGGCATTTGTGTATCGTCGGCGAGACCCGGCGTGACAAGTCATAGAAACCAGACAAGCACCGGGCCGACAACATCAAGACCCGGCAAGGTGCTTGCGGGAGAGCTATCTACGTGCCGCCTCGGCTCATACGCTTGCGCGTCGCCTCCGGCCTTTTCGAGCGTGGCGTGGGGTGGGCATCTTTGCATGAGTCTTGGTGGCACTCCACAGTGGTAACCGCCGCCCGTGGCAAGCGGAAAGCATAATGGCGGGAACTTTTAGGCGACAGCGGCAGGCATTTAATGCTCTTGTCCCCCTCATCAAAAGTAGGTAGGATCCACTGTTCATGCCTTTAGCCGCTTGCTTTGTTCCAACTACCACCTCTTTTACGTTTTACCCCTCTACCCTCGTTGACACCTGTCGGTGACCTTGCCCTATAAAAGGAGGCCCATGCACAGCGTAGAGGGGTTGGACTCTTTGGCAATTCTCACGCTCGGTCGGCCACTCTCAAGGGCTCCGAGATCAAATACAACCAAAGCAGCGATAGGGTTTCTGCGACCATCGGCCCGGCTGAGTAAAAATCAGCATGCATGGCCGCCTCGATCTGCTCTCGCGCACCCTCCGCCTCGTACCGAACACACGAAGGGGCAGTCCCAGACCCCATAGGTCTGCCTTGCCGCCCATCATGTGACATCTGAGTAGGATCCACTGTTCATGCCTTGTAGCATACTTGTTCCCTTTATTCCAACTACCACCTCTTTTACGTTTTACCCCTCTACCCTCGTTGACACTGTCGGTGACCTTGCCCTATAAAGGAGGCCCATGCACAGCGTGGGGGTTGGACTCTTTGGCAATTCTCACGCTCGGTGCGGCCACTCTCCGGGGCTCCGAGATCAAATACAACACAAAGCAGCGGTAGGGTTTCTGCGACCATCGCGGCGAAGCTGAGGTAAAATCAAGCAGCGCGCCGCGCTTCGATCTGCTCTCCGCGCACCCTCCGCCCTCGTGCGAACACGAAGGGCCGTCCCGGCGGCCCCATAGGTCTAGCGCCGCCATCGCGCGCGACATCTGGCGTGCGGGTAAAGGCGTCGAGGTTGTGCGGACCTGATCCGGCGTTAGCGGCCGTTCTTCATCAACTTCTCCGGCCGTCGGCGACTTCGCCGACAATTGCGCCATGGCGAAGGCGGGAGCTTGGTGCAGACCATCCCGTCTTCTCCACATGCCACGAACCAGCGGTGGGTGGGGAAACGCCGATGGAAGGATGGGCGCGGCGAGGCACTCGCGGCGCCACGAGATCGAAGGCAGGCGGAGGACCTGCGCCTCGGCCTCCGTCGATCCGCGTCCGTCGGCGTCGGCAACCCAGCAGCGCCGTGCCACGGAGGATGGTACTTTCGCGTGCTAGAGGCGAAACGTGCGAGGCTCATGGGATGCTCGGACATGATCCATGCATGAGCGAAACAAAGGCGCGAGGAGGACCTGCTCCTCCTATCGCTACTAGGAGTCGGCGTGTTACGTACCTCGCGCGCTCGCCCCGCTCCCCTGGCGCTCCGGCAAGCGCATCTCCTGGGCGCTATCTTGTAAATCGAGGGCCAGCGCCAGCCGAGCTCTAAGTCCGGCAAGGGCGGCTCTGAGTACTCACTCCGGCAAGTACAGCCCCTCGGGCGCTATAAGCCCGGCGAGAACAGCTCTGGTGCTCGTTAAAGCCAGCACCTCCCGGAAGTGCTGCACCGTCGAGGGCGTGCCATTGAGCTCCATCCGCAGAAGCGAGACACAAGAAAAAGAAAAGCTAAATCGCTTCGCGTCTTCGTGCGAGCATTTCTTGTTCCATGCTTTTATCTGTTATATCCCTCTCGCGTTAAATCGTTTGTGCGAACACTTGTCTTTTGAGAACTGCTGTGAGCAGTGCACCTTGCTTTGCTTGAACACCCTCAGCGAGTTAAAGTGAGCGCGACCAACAGCGCCCTCGTTTCGTTTAGTCTGTTCAGCAATTTAAAGCGCGTCGCGAACTAGACCAGCGAGGTTGCTTGCGGGCAGCGCCAGCCGGCGGGCTCTGATGTTCCGTACTCGACAAAGCGCGTTAAGCACCGACAAGTTCCCTAAAAGCGTAGGGTGAAAAGCGCACAAAGGCGTAAAGAAGAGGTGCAACATGGCAAGCCCTTGCCGTGAGATGTCGCCGTATGAGAGGCTTGTCGCGAGAGGAGCCAAGTCGCGGTCGATTCGCGTGCTTGTTTTGTTTCGAGTCCGCTCAACAAACACAAGTGTGCGGCTGCACCCTTATCTTGCTTTCGAGCATGCTCGGCAAGTTAAGTGTCGCGGCGGCCCGACAAGGTTGCTTGCGGGCAGCGCCACCAGTGAGCTGTCCCATGATCGATAAGCGTGTTAAGCGGCAAGCTCCCCAAGGCGTGAAGTACAAACATCACGAAGGACAAAGCTCGGCATCGTATTGTAGTCAAGATTTATATACACATACATGTCGCTTAGCGATCGCATATATACATCAGCTGTTTTTATATGGCTGCGATTGCAGCGGCGAGGAGGAACCGAAGGCACACCAGCCCCTAAGGTCCGGCAAGTCCAGGTACGCGGGGCTCGCAGGCGTCAAGGTTCTTCCTCGGCAACCAACCTCGGCTGAGGGGCTGCGGCGCCGAGATCCGTCTCCGGCAAGCGGAGTTCTTTGGGGCTGCGATATCAGCTAAGTTTTCCATCCTCGTCATGCATCCTCCTATGGACGGGAAATGCGGGACTGCGTCTTTGAGCGGCGTGTCTTGTAAAAACCCGTCGTGGAGGAGCGAGTCGTGGCCCGATTCGCGTGCTTGTTTTGTTTCGAGTCCGCTCAACAAACACAAGTGTGCCGCTGCACCTATCTTGCTTCGAGCCTGCTTTCGGCGAGGTAGGCGTCATAAGCCCAGGCCGACAAGGTTGCTTGCGGAGCGACACCACCGGTGAGCTGTCCGCGGTTGCTAAGCGTGTTAAGCCCGGCAAGCTCCCGATAAGCGTAAGAACACACAAACGCGATCAAGTAAAAGACTTCGATCCGGCAAGCTTTCCCTCTTTTCATTAAAAACATCAGTTTAGTACAAGTCCATAAGGATGAAAAACATGATAGAAGGATTACAAGTTCTTAAATGCAGCTAATGCCGAGGGCTTCAGATTAAAAAGATAAGATGCCGTGATCCCTCTCTGTTTCTCTGTCGGGAGTTCAGGAGGTAGGTCAAGGAGCCCCGGCAAGATAAGCTTGGGGAGAGACCCACAGAGGGCTTGTCGGGAAGGAAGGAGGCGCCTAGGAGGCGTGGCGGTGGCCCGCCGTGCGCGGGGAGCTGCATAAGGTGTGCAGGCATGGGAGCGCATGCCGGAGAGGCAGCGACAAGCCTGAAGCCATGGAGAGCCAGGCGCCGAAGACCCAAGAGAACACCCGGGGAGCCGGCCGGGAGCTTGGCGGGTCGGGAGGCGTCGGAGGCCGAGCTTGAAGGCGGAGTGGTGGGACATCGGCACGAGGGCACCTCGCCCTCGTACTCGACTCAGCAGCCTTGCCGCCGTCCCCTCTTCCTCTTCTGCTGCCTCCCTCGCCCGGCCGCCAAGAGAGGCGGCCCAGGGAGTTCGAAAGCCTGCAACCCAGAAGATGGGGTTGCGGTGGCCTTGAGCAGCGGTGTCCGGCGTCTGGTCGGGCCCGCCATCCCCGTCGCGCGCTGTCGCTCTCCTCCTCGTCACTTTCGCTCGGGAGAGCCTTAGCTATCCGAGGAGCTGTCCACACAGCAGCGCACCGGGTTCCATAGTCGCCGAAGACCTTGGCGGCGAGGAGGTCGCCATCCAATAACTTGAAATGGAGGTGAACCCGCCGTCAAGCTATGGATCAGGCGAATATCTTCCACCCTCGGTCGAAGAACATCACGCCGAGGGCTGGGGACACGACACTCACCAGTGCGCTGATCCGCAGCCCCTTATCATCAACTCCATCACGTCGGGTGGATCCGGTCCCATCGCGTCCATAAGCAGGACCCGGCAGCCGGAAAAGCGGCGGCGCCAGCGAAGCTTGATGAAAAGAACTCCGGGGTCATCTCGGTGTGGACGCGCACCGTGGTCGAGAAGGCCGGGGAGGCAGGGAGAACCGTCGCCACGGCCGCCTCTCCCGACCGCCTCGGCCACGCCCTCGGCCTCGTCATGACCCCGCCCCTCCCTCTCCCTCTCGTGGCCGGCTCTACCGCCACGGGAGGCGGGATGGGGAGTGGTGCGCTGCCTAAAGCAACCAGCGCCGCCACCGTCGAAGGCAGGGATTCCCTCCTTCCATGGCGGCGAGAAGAACAAAAAGCGAAAGCGAAGGGAGAGTGGATGAGTGTGGCGTTGTGCACCCATTCCGCCCTATTTAAAGGCGAGTGGGGACTCAACGCCCTTCGACCAATCGAGAAGCGAGGAGGCGAGAGGCGGGGGCGACTCGCCCTCTCCGCCCGTGGCGGCTCGGTCTCCCCACCGCCGCCCGACCCCCATGCATGAGGGCAGCGTGGCGAAAGGCGGGCGGGCGGCAGGTGAAGCGACCCGCTCTGCGCCACGATCACGGGGTGGATGCCTTAAAGGCTGCATCGCCGCCCATGTCTCCTGACGCCCGCAATCGGGCGTGCCGTTTGAGGCAGCGGATCTGAAGCGATTCGGCGCCATGAAGCCGCATGCCCGTGCCTGTTTTGGGCCTGGCCCAGCGCTTTCGGCACCGTGTATAGCCCAGGCCGGGGCTCTGTCGGTGTACTAAGGTAGGGGTACCTCGGTACTCCAACTTGTGCGCGCAGGCGACCATGACTCCCAGCTAGATCCACCAAATGCTTGCGGAGACCATCTCCCTCCATACCAAGCCATTCAAGAACAAAGTGTACAAGATGGGAGCTCAAGACCCGGCAAGAGGAGCTTGCAGGAAGGCCATCCAGCTCAAGACTACATCACTCTTGCAGATCCCGGTGAGAGGCTGCGTCGGAGGACTAGAAGATCACGCCACAGAAGACACGCCTCGGCTGTATGCGTCGGCGAGGACCGAGCAGCGGCAAGTCATAAACCCGACAAGCACCGGGCCGACAAGATCAAGACCCGGCAAGGTGCTTGCGGGGGAAGGCTCTACGTGCCGCACTCCGGCTCATCCTTGCAGCGTCGCCTCCGGCCTTTTCGAGGCAGCGTGGCGGGTGGGCTGTCTTTGCATGAAGTGCGGTGGCACTCCACGGTGGTAACCGCCGCCCGTGGCAAGCAAACGCAATGGCGGGAACTTTTTAGGCGGCAATGGCAGGCATTTAATGCTCTTGTCCCCTCATCAAAAGTAGGTAGGATCCACTTGTTCATGCCTTTATGCCTTTGTTTGTTCCTTTGTTCAACTACCACCTCTTTTACGTTTTACCCCTCTACCCTCGTTGACACAGTCGGTGACCCCTTGCCCTATAAAGGAGGCCCATGCACAGCGTGGGGGTTGGACTCTTTGGCAATTCTCACGCTCGGTCGGCCACTCTCACGGGCTCCGAGATCAAATACAACCAAAGCAGTGATGAGGGTTTCTGCGACCATCGGACCCGAAGCTGGGTAAAAATCAACAGCGCCCTTGTAACCGCCTCGATCTGCTCTCCGGCACCCTCCGCCCTCGTGCCGAACACACGAAGGGCCGTCCCAGCTGACCCCATAGGTCTCCGCGCCGCCATCAGCAGCGACACTGCTATCATGCCCAATATCGACCCTATCCAAAAGGAACTCGAAGGTCCCACCAAGGATAGACCCGCATATTGGGCAGCTTTACAAGGTGGATATCATTACATCAACATTACATAATAGTGGGGATACATACATAAGGCATACAATGCCACACGAATACAACATCATCATACAAGAGATCAACATCCGACTACGGATGATACATAAACAGAAACTCAAACAATATCCACCCTGCTAGCCCAGGCTGCCGACCTGGAACCTATCCCCTGATCGAAGAAGAAGCAGAAGAAGAACTCGAAACAAGCAAACATCGCTCTCGCGTCACGATCATCGCATAACCTATACACTGCAATTGTTGTTGTAGTAATCGTGAAACCACGAGGACTCGACAATCCCATTACCATGGGTATCAAGACTAGCAAAGCTTAATGGGAAAGGAAGGGGGTAAGGTGGTGAGGTTGCGGCAGCGACTAAGCATGATATGGTGGCTAACATACGCAAATGAGGCGAGAAGAGAAGCAAAGGCGATGCGTCAACTAGCAATGATCAAGAGGTGATCACGAACTCCTCTCGGCGTCAATCATAACCACGAAACCGTGTTCACTTCCGAACTCCGCGAGAAGAGACCATCACGGCTACACACGGTTGATGCATTTTAATTCGGATCTGGTGTCAAGTTATCTACAACGGACATTAACAAATTCCCATCTGCCAAATAACCGAGGCACGGCTCTCGAAAGTTTATACCCTGCGGGTGTCCCAACAACCCATGACAAGCTCTCGCGATCAGCGAAGAATAGACCTTCTCCGGGAAGACCCGATCGGTCTCGGAATCGGTTTACAAGACATTTCGACAATGGTAAAACAAGAACAGCAAGACCTCCGGCGTGCCGACATCCCGATAGTAGCAGCTGCATATCTCGTCTCGAGCCCACATTGGATGAGCGGTCGTACAACTAAAACCAGACCTCAAGTTTCCACTGAGTGGCTGCAAAGGGCTCTAGTTTGGACCAACACTTAGACAAGCATTGGCCGGGGAGGCTGAATAAAGATGACCCTTGGGTTAATTAATCCCAAGGGAAATATAGGTGGTGGTGAGGCAAATGGTAATACCAATGTTGGGCCTTCTTTGGACAAGTTTTATTCAAAGCAAGCTGTCGAGGGGTCCCATAAATCACCCGACCGCGTTAGGAGCATAAAATCCGGGAACATAACACGGTATGGCGGAAACTAGGGGCGGCAAGAGTGGAACAAAACACGAGGCATAAGGCCGAGCCTTCCACCCTTTACCAAGTATATAGATGCATTAATAATATAAGAGATATTGTGATATCCCAACAAAACCACATCACCATGGAGAAATCTTCAACTTCACCTGCAACTAACAACGCTATAAGAGGGCTGAGCAAAGCGGTAACATAGCCAACCAATGGTTTGCTAGGAATGGTGTCAAAGGTTAGAGGTTCATGGCAATTTGGGAGGCTTGAAGAGCAAATGATAGTAGCAGACATAGCGATAGAGCGAAGCAACTAGCATAGCAATGATAGTAGTGAGATCGGTAGCGGTCATCTTGCATGAAATCCATAAGGAAGAAGAACGAGTCCATGAAGAAGATGAAGCCACGAAGGCGAACCAAGCGTGAGCGAGCGAATCCTCACGATCGTAACGAAACATGAACTATCGAGAAGAAGCACACAACATGGTAAACACACCACACATGAACAAGACATGATGCACAACAAGCATGATGCATGACAAAACTACATGAAACTACTCATGGCAAAAAGATGATGCAAACAAGAACAACACATCAAGGCAAGTTTAAATGAGGCCGGAAACAACATATAACAATTCCGGTAAGTCCTCATATGCATATTTCGAAATTGGTCCAGATCTGAATAAACCTTATGTTAAAGTTGTTAAACAGCAACTTAAGATGCACCAAGATGATCTACACGAAATTCTAGTCATGTTACATATAAAGTTCATTAGATTTGGAGCTACGGCCTAGAAGATATGAGCAAAATGCATACAAACATGGCATCGATGCAAAATGCATACAAACATCAAGCAAACACCTCAAAACAAGGATGCAACATGATAATATGAAGCTACATGCAAAAACAAGCAAGTTTCATATAGAGCACACTCAAAACGGAGCAACGGTTCAACACATGCACACTATACAAGTCATAACAACAATCATCCATAACGACAAGTAGGCATCTTGCAAGCATCAAAACAACATGCTACAGCACCCCAACATAATAACAAAAGGCATGGGCATGAAGTACAGGTAAAGCATAACAAAACATGAACACTGAGCTATCTCCGAAATCACTAGAACATGCTCAAAATGACATGGAATATTGCAAATAATAACGATTTAGACTTTGCGAAATAACATCGAGGTTGCAATGTTTAGAGCTATCAAACAACATGCTACAGGAACATATCATGGCAAATCAAGGCATGGCATGATACTAGTAATTGCATAGATCAAAAGTCCTTCTTGACCATAAGCCAAAAGGACCATAAGAAATGATGGCACCCATGTAAACATGGCAAGTTATATAATGATTCATACATGGCGGGAACAATAATAAGTAGGCATGTTAAGTGAGCTTGAACCACTCACCACAGAGCAATACATGGCATGGCAAGGCACCCAACAGTAAGAAGACATGTTTATGAAGCTAATCATGGCAAGAACAAGTTCATAGGGTGCATGGATCACTAGGAAAACACATGACCAAAACTGAACTTCATGTTAACAGGTTGACAGCAACATTTTCAAGCAAATTTGGAGCAAGATAACAACATGTTCCAGCAGGCTATAGTTTCAACCAAGGGCATGAATGGATAGAGCATGACATGTAGATCAAAACATGTTTATATAACATCTCAGTTATGCATAGAGCGATTAGTAGAAGCATGTTAACATAGCAACAAAATATAGCGAATCATCAGGGAAAACAGCAATAGCAACTACCCTACTTAGCAAGCTTGATACACTCAGCACACAACTCACAAAAATACATGGTTGGCACCCCTGGAAAGATGGCATGGCATAGATCAAAACACATGTAGAGCTCATACTCATAGGATGCACACATCAATCATGGCAAAAATGACAAATGAGCAAGTTATACAGTTTTATTGATTAACATCAACATGCACTCTTACAACAGCATTTCGGGCATCAAGATGAGCTCAAATGAACATGATGCAATGGAATGAAATGAAGTACTCGTCGAGGCGAACAATTTGACATATTACACGCATGAAACAGACATACGGATGCAGAGATACGGCATGATGAACATGGCATGATTATGTCACAGTTCGGGATAGGCATTTTTACCTCGGGAAAAATCAACCGGGGCCGGAGGAGCAGGGGACGGCCTTGATGCAGAGGCGAGGGACAAAGGCGTTTGGTTCGAGGGTGGTGTATCTCGTCCACTCCCTCGGATCCGCCGCGAACTCAGCGGCGGCGACAGCGAAGCGTCAGCCAGAGACAGAGTCCGGCCTCCGGCAATGGCCTGGAGGCCGGCCAGCGAAGGAAAGGCGCGACCGGGTGGCGAGCACAGCCGTAGTCAGGCGGCGGCATGAGGCGCGTCTGAGGCGGAGAAGCGCCGGACTTGGCCAGCGGCGAGCGGAGCCAGTGGGCCTTCGGGCAGCGGGGGCGGAGGAAAGCCGGCGGCTGCTGAGGCGGTGGAACATGAGGCGAAACAGCAGTGCAGACAGGCAGCGGGCGGCTGCGAGGCCTGGTGGGCAGCGCAGCGTATGTGATGGAAGGCCACGTGGCGCTCCCCGTTCTTTGGAAGCGGCAGCGGTGGGCGTGTCGGCGCCGGGCGGGCGATGTCCGGCGGAGGAAGAAGGGCTAGGGTTTGAGGGAAAAACATCCATGAATTTGGGGAGGGCATATTTATAGGTAGAGGAGCTAGGAGGCTCCAAATGAGGTCGCGAGTTTTGGCCCTTGATCGTGATCGAGCGACCGAGAGCATGGAGGGAGTTTGCTGGGTTTTAGGCCACTTTGGAAGGGTGTTGGGCTGCAACAAAAGAGGCCTTTGCGGTTACCGGTTAACCGTTGGAGTATCAAACGACCTCCAAATGACACGAAACTTGACAGGCGGTCTACGGTGCTATACCAAGGCAGCTTGGCAAACCTCGACCATTCGAGAAAGTTTAACACCCACACACGAAAAGAGGCAAAAGGCAGCGGAGGACATAGGGCGCGGATTGCAAAAGCGGACAACGGGGAAAATGCTCGGATGCATGAGGCGAACACGTATGCCAAATGAAATGCACATGATGACATGATAAGAAATGCAGATGATGACATGGCAAAGTGCAACACATAAGCAGATGACAAAAGCAACGACGGCGAATAATGGCGGAGACACAGCGCGCCGAATCCGAGGCGTTACAACACTCCTCCACTAACAAGAGATCTCGTCCGAGATCTAGGGTGAGACGGAAGGAAAAGGGATGAGGTGAAACAAGAAATCAAGAGAAGAAGCGAAGAATCGAGAGCATTCGAAGAAGAAGAAAACGGCGAGAATGGCGAGAATCGCAAACTCACGGAATCGAGATAGACTATGAAACCACTCGTTCTAACGGAGTGGTTAGAATGACAAAAAAAGCAGGTAAGGCGAAAGGATTTAGGTAGCACTCCGGCCAAAAATGGAATGATTAGAACATGAACTTGAGAGGAAGGAATGGCACTTGATGAAGACATGACACAAAACCTCCGGAAAGAATTGAAAGAGTTGAATGAAAAGAGCGGAGAAGAAAATGACAACTTGTGCCACGAATGAAATGAAAGCAACCTCGGAAGAAAAGTTGAGCGGAGTTGTTGAGAAAATCAACAACGGAAGAATAAGCTTGTTGTGGACTTATGGATAACATCTCAAAATTATGAGGTGATCTCCGACCTCAAAGCGGAAAAAATTGAATAGTTGAGAGGAGCGAAGAAATGCAAAACTCAACTTCAAAAGAATACGGAGATTTAATTGCACTTGAAGCGTGAGAAGAAAAGATACTTGAATTTCTCCAACAAAATGTTGATGAACTCTTGAAGAATGAATTAATCATGAAGAACCACCATGAAGAACTCCGATGACAAAAGATGATGAGATAGAATGAAGGATGAAAGAATAAGATTAAAGCATGCGATGATTTAGATGGAGCCTCATGACGATAATCGGAAAACTTGGAACTCGAGAAAAGAAAACAAGAAAACACTTGGAACTAGAATTTATTCATCAAGAACAAACTCGAAGGAAGGGATTACTCACTTGGAGGAAATAAGAATAAGATTTATTGTATGCTTATCCTTCATCAAATTAAATTGATGACAAGCAATGGATTTTGCATATTACTTATTCTTGTTGAAAAGGATTGAGAAGTGCCATATCGCAAACTTGAGAAGGTCTTGATGGAACCACCGGTAGGATTGAAAGAACAAATGGATTAAAAAGATAATCCAGGAAAAAGAATCTTGAACGAACCACCGTAAGAATTGAAAATGGTGATGAAAGAATGAATCACGGGAAGAATTAGAAGAACCAATATGCTCGAGGGATTTAGATACAAAGAGCAGGAAGAACTCGATCTTATTAAAGAGCACTTGAATGAAGCACCGGGATAATTAGAAGCAGTAGCTGGAATGATGGCCTCCGTGAAAAAAAATGGAAAAACAATTCTGACATACTCGGATGGGTGAAAAGAATTTGCATGACTTGAAATAATTTGATAGGATAACATCGAGCTAGCACATGAAACTTGAAGAATGGGCAAGATTTAGAAAACTCTTCTTGATCTTCAAATGATGACGAAAACACCACCAAAATTGTTGAGGTACTCGGAGAATGAAAGCGAAGAGGTTGAGCCAACCATGAAAAGAATTTAAGCGAGATCTTGGAGAAGGTATGTGGTGATGGGATTCATTCTTCGTCACACTTTGAAAAGAATTACGAATAACTCCGGGAATTAGAAGAGTCGGTAAGATCACGAGAAAAAACACGTGGGTTAGGGCCCACTAAAGAAAAACACCGTTAGAAAGGGATCTTTGAGCAGATAGAAGAAGCACGGAACAATTGAAATATTTCAATGAGGTGACCACCTCGAATTAATTGGAACGGAAGAATCTCTGAGATGTCTTGAACACTCGGAAGGATAAAGCGGCAAGAAGCGAGCGAGCAAAGGAACACTAGAGTCGAGGAAAAGAATATGATCGAACCGAGAAAAATTGAGTTGAAATTCACGGAAAGAAAAGAGATGAAGAATGTCAAAGCAGGCGAGAATTCACTGGTCAAAATAATTTCTGAAAAGGCGAAGAGGCTCATACGAATGAAATTGATGGTGAAAGAGACTCAAACTCCGGGAGGAAGAGGGTGGGAGGCGGGAAAAACAAAGACAACTAGGAAGGGGAAAACCGACGAATAACTTGAAGAGAAACACTGGTTGAAATCATTGAGGAAAGAAAGCAAAGACTTACATACAGTGGGGCGGATACTCGATTCACGGTTCGATTCTGAGAGAAGAAGAAGGGAGCGGGAGGAAAAGAAAACAACTTAGGATTGAACTTGGCAAGGATGAAGAGGCTCGAGTCAACAGCGAGAAATGCACGGATGCAAGAGCTGAGAACCCACGATCGGAAAACCAACTGCGTGAACCTAAAGAAAATTTTGAAGGGGGAAGGAGTAGTTCAAAACACCTCGTCAAGATTCCTCACGAGGAAGCGAAGAAGGCGGAGGGTAAAAAGAATTCCTACTCTCGATATAACTAGACTCGAAAACAGTTTTCTTCTAGACCTAACAACGGCCAAACTACACGATCAATTAAGGGGGCTCCTAGGGTTGGTCGAGGCTCGATACCAACTTATCACGCCCAATATCGACCCTATCCAAAAGGAACTCGAAGGTCCCACCAAGGATAGACCGCATATTGGAGCAGCTTTTGCAAGGTGGATATCATTACATTAACATTACATAATAGTGGGGATACATACATAAGGCATACAATGCCACACGAATACAACATCATCATACAAGAGATCAACATCCGACTACGGATTATACATAAACAGAAACTCAAACAATATCCACCCTGCTAGCCCGGGCTGCCGACTGGAACCTATCCCTGATCGAAGAAGAAGCGGAAGAAGAACTCGAAACAAGCAAACATCGCTCTCGCGTCATGATCATCGCATAACCTGTACCTGCATTTGTTGTTGTAGTGTCTGTGAAACCACGAGGACTCAGCAATCCCATTACCATGGGTATCAAGACTAGCAAAGCTTAATGGGAAAGGAAGGGGGTAAGGTGGTGAGGTTGCGGCAGCGACTAAGCATGATATGGTGGCTAACATACGCAAATGAGAGCGAGAAGAGAAGCAAAGGAATGGTCGTCAACTAGCAATGATCAAGAGGTGATCCTGAACTCCTACTGACGTCAATCATAACACAGAAACCGTGTTCACTTCCCGAACTCTGCCGAGAAGAGACCATCACGGCTACACACACGGTTGATGCGTTTTAATTCGGATCTGGTGTCAAGTTATCTACATCCGGACATTAACAAATTCCCATCTGCCACATAACCGCGGGCACGGCTCTCGAAATTTTATACCTGCGGGGTGTCCCAACAACCCATGACAATCTCTCGCGATCAGCGAAGGAATAGACCTTCTCCCGGAAGACCCGATCGGTCTCGGAATCGGTTTACAAGACATTTTGACAATGGTAAAACAAGACCAGCAAGACCTCGGCGTGCTAACATCCAAATAGTAGCTGCGTATCTCGTCTCGAGCCACAACCGGATGAGCAGTCCCGTACAACTAAAACCAGACCTCAAGTTTCCACGAGGGGCATTGCAAAGGGCTCTAGTGCGGACCAACACTTAGACAAGCATTGGCCGGGGGGCTGAATAAAGATGACCCTTGGGTTAATTACTCCCAAGGAAATATAGGTGGTGGTGAGGCAAATGGTAAAACCAATGTTGGGCCTTCTTTGGACAAGTTTTATTCAAAGCGAAGTATCGGGGGTCCCATAAATCACCCGACCGCGTTAGGAGCATAAAATCCGGGAACATAACACCGGTATGACGGAAACTAGGGTGGCAAGAGTGGAACAAAACACCAGGCATAAGGCCGAGCCTTCCACCCTTTACCAAGTATATAGATGCATTAATAATATAAGAGATATTGTGATATCCCAACAAAACCCTGTCCACCATGGAGAAATCTTCAAATTCACCTGCAACTAACAACGCTATAAGAGGGGCTGAGCAAAGCGGTAACATAGCCAATCAATGGTTTGCTAGGAATGGTGTCAAAGGTTAGAGGTTCATGGCAATTTCGGAGGCTTGAAGAGCAAATGATAGGTAACACAACATAGCGATAGAATGAAGCAACTAGCATAGCAATGATAGTAGTGAGATCGAGGTAGCGGTCATCTTGCACGAAATCCGCAAGGAAGAAGAACAAGTCCATGAAGAAGATGAAGCCACGAAGGCGAACCAAGCGTAGATGAGCGAATCCTCACGATCATAGCGAAGCAGGAACTATCGAGAAGAAGCACACAACATGGTAAACACACCACACATGAACAAGACATGATGCACAACAAGCATGATGCATGACAAAGCTACATGAAACTACTCATGGCAAAATATGATGCAAACAAGAACAACACATCAAGGCAAGTTTAAATGAGGCGGAAACAACATATAACAATTCCGGTAAGTCCTCATATGCATATTTCGAAATTGGTCCAGATCTGAATAAACCTTATGTTCAAGTTGTTAAACAGCAAGTTAAGATGCACCAAGATGATCTACGAAATTCTAGTCAAGTTACATATAAAGTTCATTAGATTTGGAGCTACGACCTAGAAGATATGAGCAAAACAAGTTCAACATGGCATTGATGCAAAATGCATACAAACATCAAGCAAACACCTCAAAACAAGGATGCAACATGATAATATGAAGCTACATGCAAAAACAAGCAAGTTTCATATAGAGCACACTCAAAAGCAGACAGCGGTTCAACACATGCACACTATACAAGTCATAACAACAATCATCCATAACAGCAAGTAGGCATCTTGCAAGCATCAAAACAACATGCTACAGCACCCCAACATAATAACAAAAGGCATGGGCATGAAGTACAGGTAAAGCATAACAAAACATGAACACTAAGCTATCTCCGAAATCACTAGAACATGCTCAAAATGACATGGAGATATTGCAAATAATAACGATTTAGACTTTGCAGAAATAACATCAGGTTGCAATGTTTAGAGCTATCAAACAACATGCTACAGGAACATATCATGGCAAAAAAAGGCATGGCATGATACTACTAATTACATAGATCATAAGTCCCTTACTGACCATAAGCCAAAAGCGAACATAAGAAATGATGGCACCCATCTAAACATGGCAAGTTATATGATGATTCATACATGGCAGGAACAATAATAAGTAGGCATGTTAGTGAGCTTGAACCACTCACCACAGAGCGATACATGACATGGTAAGGCACCCAACAGTAAGAAGACATGTTTATGAAGCTAATCATGGCAAGAACAAGTTCATAGGGTGCATGGATCACTAGGAAAACACATGACCAAAACTGAACTTCATGTTAACAGTTGTGACAACATTTTCAAGCAATTTTGGAGCAAGATAACAACATGTTCAGCAGGCTATAGTTTCAACCAAGGGCATGAATGGATAGAGCATGACATGTAGATCAAAACATGTTTATAGAACATCTCCAGATTATGCATAGAATGATTAGTAGAAGCATGTTAGCATAGCAACAAAATATATGAGAATCTGTTAGGAAAAGCAGCAGACAACTACCCTACTTAGCAAGCTTGATACACTCAGCACACAACTCACAAAAATACATGGTTGGCACCCCTGGAAAGATGGCATGGCATAGATCAAAACACATGTAGAGCTCATACTCATAGGATGCACACATCAATCATGGCAAAAATGACAAATGAGCAAGTTGTAACAGTTTCAGCAGATTAACATCAACATGCACTCTTACAACAGCATTTCGGGCATCAAGATGAGCTCAAATGAACATGATACAATGGAGTGAAATGAAGTACTCGTCGAGGCAAACAATTTGACATATTACACACACGAAACGGACCTACGGATGCAGAGATACGGCATGATGAACATGGCATGATTATGTCACAAATTCGGGGACTTAGGCATTTTACCTCGGGAAAAGTCAACCGGAGACGGAGGGATCCGGGACGGCCTTGATACAGGAGCAGGGGCGAGGCGTTTGGTTCGAGGAGTGGTGGATCTCGTCCACTCCCTCGGATCCGGCCGGAACTCGTGGCAGCAGCGGCAGCCGTGAGGGCCAGAGACGGCAGAGTCCGCCCTCGGCGGTGGCCTTGAGGCAACCCAGCCAGGAAGGCCCAGGCAGGCGAGGCACCAGCCGAGCGAGTCGAGGCGGCGGCAGGAGGCCGCGTCTGCGAGGCGGGCGCCGGACAGCGGAGGTGGGGCGGAGCCCGATGGCGGCCTTCGGGCAGCGGCCAGGGGCGGAGGCGCCAGCAAGCGGCGGCTGGCCAGCGCAACCGTGGGAAGCGGGCGGCGGCGCCGCAGGCCTTGCGAGCAGCTGCTGAACTGGCGGGCATGCATGGCCCTGTGATGGCGAGAGCCACGTGGCGCTCCCGTTGGCTGGAAGCGGCAGCGGCGAGCCACGTCTGGCGCCAGGCGGGCGTGTCCGTATGCGGAGGAAGAAGGGCTAGTGTTTGGGGAAAAACATCCATGAATTTCGGGGAGGGCATATTTATAGGTAGAGGAGCTAGGAGGCTCCAAATGAGGTCTGGTTTTTGACCCGCGATCGTGATCGAGCGACCGAGAGCATGGAGGGAGTTTGCTGGGTTTTGGGCCACTTTGGAAGGGTGTTGGGTTGCAACAAAAGAGGCCTTTGCGGTTACCGGTTAACCGTTGGAGTATAAACGACCTCCAAATGACCACGAAACTTGACAGGCGGTCTACGGTGCTATACCAAGGCCGCTTGGCAAACCTCGAACCATTCGAGAAAGTTTAACACCCACACACGAAAAGAGGCAAAGGGGAGCAGCAGGAGGACATAGGGCGCGGATTGCAAAAGCGGACAATGGGGAAAATGCTGGGATGCATGAGATGAACATGTATGCCAAATGAAATGCACATGATGACATGATAAGAAATGCAGATGATGACATGCAAAAGTGCAAACATAAGCAGATGACAAAGCAACGGCACGGCGAATAAGCTGGCGGACACTGGCGCATCAAATCGAGGCGTTACACCCAGCGTGTGTATTTGTCTCATCATAAGCGATAGACGCAGGATACACAAGAACAATAGTTTGATGTAAGAACATGGTGTGATAGGCAGATGTAGTATGTACCAAAAACAGGAAGGTGTGTCATATTCACATGTATAATGTGTAAGCTAAGGAGATGCAATTTAACAAATTAGGAGCATTGATGAGGGATACACAAGAGAAGTAGTTTGATGTAAGAACATGGTTAATAGAAAGACGTAGTATGTCCAAAAGCAGGAAGGCATGTCATATTCACGGGTATAATGTGTTAACTAAGCGGATGCAATTTACCTAATTAGAAGCATTACAAGGTAGACACCATATGCAACATGCAACCACATATCCACTTTGCCAAGTAGAGCAAGCACCTGCGATGGTGGTGTGGGGAACTACGGTGATCAACTAGAGAGCTCGTTGACTATCATCATTTAGCCTTCTTTGTTTCTTGAGAATCATGTGGGAGGATGACCTTGCACTCTTTAAGCAGTAGAGGCGTCTCACATTAACCCACGGGTGTTGTCTCATCATAAGTGATTGACGAGGGATACAAAAGAGCATTAGTTTGATGTCGAACATGGTTAATAGACATATGTAGTATGCATCAAAAACAGGAAGGCATGTCAATATCAAAGGTATAATGTGTAAAGTAAGCAGATGCAATTTAACCAAATTGGAAGCAATACAAGCTAGACACCATATGCAACATGCAACCACATTTGACAGCGCGAAGTTAAAGCAAGCACCTGGGATGGTTGTGTGTGGCAATTGAGATCATCAACTGCAGAGCTACTTTTACTGTCTCCAACTTCTGTCTTTTCTTTTCTGCATTCATCAATGCTGCGTCAGAGTTTGAAATACCTATGCATAAAAAACAATAGTGTGAGTATGGGTGAAGTGTGTGCACAATTAGTAAAGTGTAAAGGTAGCAGATAGCAAGTCGGTGAGAAATAAATGACGGGAGAATATGATAGCTCAACAACATGCATGGCACACTCAATTACTACATGATTCTATGAAAATAATAGTCGACTGAAAGCAAATAGGTTAGTCCATTTTTTCTGCACCGTCGATGTACAAAAGCGGGAGATCGCCTTCATCTACCTCCAGCCGGTCGGTGTTGTGATCTTCCTCGAGGCGCCTGGCGACCACCGGCCCGATATTCCTCCCTGCTGCGCCCTCCCCTTGACCTCACCGCACCGCCGTGCTTGCACCGCCCGGCCATCCATTAAGCCCGCCGACCTCGGATCGAGGCGCAAGCAGCTCTGTGCCCCACACCTATGATAGACACCGATGCACGCTTCCCGAAACGAGGCGGACCAGGTGCTCAGCGCCTAAGCGGGTGCTTCTTTTAATTGCGGTTTGGTGACCACGAATTGAAATCGAGGCGAGCTCTTGACATCTAGCAAAGGTGAAATAGTAAAGGGAGAAACCTTGTGCATTTAGTATCATGAAGAAGATCACGATGAAGCGCTCAACTAGTTTCTTTGGTGGGATGAATGCGGTGTGGCGGAGCGTAAGATTTGCACGAATAAGGGAAGCGGAGTACCTCTTTCTCTTGGCGGTCTTTGTGTCCTCCTTACATTTTTCCGGCGATGTTGTTGTTCGCGAAAACCAGAAGTTGTGGAAGGACAGTGCAGCCTTGGGCGAACCATAGCCAAGTTGTTGAGTGTGGTGCGGTGGCGTCATCGTGGCGGGGAAGCGATCGAGGCGGCGACAGCGGCGTGGCGAAACAGCTACGGTGCGATGGGCCGGTTGCGGCAGTGGAGCCGCAGCAGTGATGGCGCGGGGCGGCGTGGTCGGAGTGGTTACGAATGCGGCGCCGCGTCGATGTCGGTGTCGTGGAAGCAGCTCTGCCTCGGCCCGGCTGCTAAGTCCTTGATGGCGTTGCGGTTGCGGTTGCGTTGGGCGATGGCGTCGGGGTATCGGCTCGGCGTGATGGAGGAGGCGGCGGTGGATCGGCGCTATGGGGTGGAGGACGAGAGGAGGTTGGGGTTTTGCGGCTGGTGGAAGGCGTTTTGGCGCCACGGGTATGAATGGGGAAGCGGAGGGGCGGGGAACTAAGGGAACAATGTTTGGTTTGAGATCGCTTGCTTGAAATTTGGGAAAGTTACAAACTTTTCCCCATCTAAATTCGGACATATTGCGGGTTGGGGGTAGGACAGTCATGTCAGGTGTCCCAAATGTGGGCGGGATAGATTTCGGCCGAGCGCATGGGTGTTTAGGATCCCATGATGTATGAATGCTTCTCGGAGGCGGTTGAGACTGGCGTCTTGGTGAAGTTACAAACCTACCCCGGTTTAGACCTTTGGACATCGGGCCGATAGGCTACAGGCGAGTCGGGACGTAATTTCCTACCACCAAAACATTAGTCTCGTGCGATTTGGTGACGAGAGGCCTATTTGGTAACCGTTCAATATTTGGGAGCGAAGCATTAACGTTTTCGGTTCTCTTGAATTGAACTTTCAGGATTTGTCAAACTTCACAAATCTTTACTCTTGAAAATCCTAAAGCTACAATTATTTTGGAATGGAGGGTACATTTTAATATACATTGTACAGTATATATTAAAAATATGCAACTTACCTCAGTTCAAGCATGGTTCCAGGTATAATCTCGTTGGTTGCAAAAAAAAGTTAGATATGCGTATGAATATATATACCATGTTCAGACTCACAACAAAGATTGATGCCCCGTTTTACATCTGATTTACAAATGCCATTATCTCGGGTTCAAATAGATGAATGCACTTCCTATGAATTCGAATCTTCGAAACCCCCTTTATGTTGAATTCGACATGTATTTTATTTCGTAGCTAGCGATTTGGAATGTATCCATGCAAGTGACAAATGTATAAAGTGCTTCACGCTAACAACATGGAGTGCACTAATTAATGTTTATATATGAATTGCAAAAGCATCCATTGCCTGTATTTCAAACTACTCTCACTCTATGGATCGATAATATGAAATAAACACGTGCACATGCTAGAATTCAATAGAGTATGGGTGTCTGATAGACCGATTTTCGTCCATACGCAATTTTGCAAAATTCATGATCTCATCCAAAAATAATAATGCCATTTATATTTTCATTTAATGCGTAGAACCGCCTTTTACACGTAGATATCTCTCTATCTAACGCATAAGTGCACACACTTTATATGCATCGGCATTTCTCTTTCACACATGCTCACAATCTCTCTTAGGGTGTCGGGGTGTCTCACGCACATGCTCTCTCTATTTCTCTATCTCTCTTTCTGACTACTATGTACCACTCTTTTCACTAATCTCAGTTGGAAAACACTATTTCTCTCACATGCATATATACACATGCACGGTCTCTACTAGCCCTCTATACGCACATATATGTGCCCACATATCTCCATACGCACATTATCTTTAGGCCTCTCTACACATTGCCCCCCGACACACCTCTCTAATAGTAGTTGGCAGATATGATTTCATCATATCATTGGTGAGATATCCACGGCTGTTAGGCTGGATGGTCATACGAGGCAAAGTTTTACCCTAGTTCGGATCGGACCCTTGTAGTTGAAGAAAGAGCCTACTCCTGGTACTGTATACTAGTGTTAGGGGTGTGTACAAAGTACACGTGAATACCAGGCATTGTGCGTGTGTGTGTATACTATCGACGAACTAGCACCCAAGCTTGTATAACATACTAAGGGACTAGGATTACAAATCATATATAGTCGGCTTATCACTAGTGGGGATAGAGTCCTCCGCGACTCTGGTAGCTTCGTGTTGTACGCCGAGTCCTCCACATGGGTCTCCGTATAACACGTCTCGGTCCAACCTATATGTGGCACAGGATGGAACCGTCACATGAGTCTTCATGTTGACCCACCACAACTAGAAATGATGTGCCCACCGCACCACACACGCAATCGCCCACTAAGAAAATAAGCATATACAATAATACAGCGGTATCTAGCTCACGTCGTCTCCATATTTTGTTGATGACAGCGCGGACTTTGCATTTGATGCATGCTCCGTATTTTGTTAACGATTGTCGGTGTCAAAACGGCGGATCTCGGGTAGGGGTCCCGAACTGTGCGTCTAGGCGGATGGTAACAAGAGCGAGGACACAATGTTTTACCGAGTTGGGCCCTCTTGATGGAGGTAAAACCCTATGTCCGCTTGATTAATATTGATGATATGGGTAGTACAAGAGTAGATCTACCACGAGATCAAGGAGGCTAAACCTAGAAGCTAGCCTACGGTATGATTGTTGAGATGTATGTTGTCCTCGGACTAAAGCTCTCCGGTTTATATAGACACGGAGGAGGCTAGGAGTTACAGAGTCGGTTACAATGGTAGTAGATCTACATATCCGTATTTCCAAGCTTGCCTTCCATGCCAAGGAAAGTACCATCCGGACACGAGCGAGTCTTCAATCTTCTATCTTCGTAGTCTTGGAGTCCGGCGGATATTGATAGTCGGCTGTCAGGACACCCCTAGTCGGGACTCCTCGGTAGCCCTGAACCGGTCTTCAATGACGATAAGTCCGGTAGCATAATGTTCAGCATTGCAAGGCGGGTTCCTCCTTGTATAATCTAGAAGATTATGAACACCGGGATAGTGTCGGCTCTACAAAATAAATTCCACATTCCACCGTAGAGAGAATAAAATGTACACTTAGCTCAATCTGCAGACGTATTATGCGGCGTGACATCACACCGCAACCAAGCCTTTGCTTGAATCTGCTATACCACCTCGGTAGCGTTTAGCGGCGGTTTCCTTAGCACGTCTGTCGAGCGAGCGGTGTTCCCCTTATTCAGGATTCTCATCAATACGTGCGTGGGTAACCCAACGCGCCATTGATGGTGGCGCTTGGGAGATAAGCGAGTTTACCGGGCGGTGGGGGCGCATAGTTTTGTCCGCCTATATATAAGGGATAAGGATTCACCTTATCACCTCGCCTTCTTCCTCCTTTGCTTATCCATCCCTTGAACTCAAGCTCCAAGCCCAAGCTCGCGCATCTCGCCTCAACCTTCTCGAATATGTCGGGCGGGAGGTAAATGGTTAGCCTCCTTTGCTAAGGAGGAGGACATCACCAAGCTTCGCGACGCGGATACCTTTCGGCGATATCGCGCGCCGGCTGCCCGACGAGGGCAGCTCGTCCCTACCGAGGGCCTCATGAGAGGTCGTCTTCCTCCCCACTTCCTCCATGGTGGGCTTTCCGCTCCATCCATTTGTCCGGGGCTCATGTTTTACTCGGCCTAGAATTTCCACGATCTGGCGCGAACTTCATCCTCAACATCTCGGCGTTTATCGTCGTGTGCGAAACCTTCCTCTGCATCCAGCCCCACTTGACTGTGGCTCAATACCTTCAACGTCAAGCGAAGGTTGTGAAAGACGCATAAGCGGAATCTGGAGGCCCCATGTTGGGCAAATTGCCCAGCGTCCCTTAAGCTAGAAGGGACCTTCGTGGACTCCGTCAAGGGGTGGCAATCGGGGTGGTTCTACATCACCGAGTCGCGCAAGCCCACATGGCGGCGGCCCCGAGTTTAGATCTGGAATCCCCGCAGCTCACCTCACGGAAAGAGAAGGGCTTGCGGTGGGGCAATCCGATGGAGGTGGCGGGACTCGAGCCTGCATCAAGAAGATGGTGAGCAATAGGCTCGGCTCGTCGGCGTGGTCCAAGTCATGCTCCTCGGCAGATTCTCCCATGCCAAGGCGGGCATTCAACTTGTGGGAGTTCAATCCGGAACAGCACCCAGGCGCTAAGCGGGCTCTTGATACAACACGAAGGTGCACGGAGGTGTTGTTCAAGGCGCCAAGCCCTGCATCCATGACCGAGGACCATGGATTCAGCTCATGATCTCCGGCCAGCGAGGTAAGTGATTCAACCCCATTACGGGACACTTGCGGTAATTAGATTGACTCTAGTGAGGTTTTAATCTGCCTCTTCCTTTGACAGGAATGGATGGAGAAGGCCAAGCTGCTCATCAGCCCGGCTCCCATGCGGAAGACCAGTGGGCGCCCGCTTAGCGGGGCTGCTGGTTCCAACACCGCCGCGTGGTGCGGAGAAGAAGGCCAAGAAGGTGGCGCGGGGACTCGAAAAAATTCCCACAATCAGGCGTCGGCGGCGGCGAGGACTCCTCCCGAGGATGAGGAGGAGAGTACTCTCTCCGGAGGAGGAGAGAAGAAGGAAGGCTTCCCCAATCGGGGAGGCGAAGGTCAGAGGAGAACTATCCCCGAACAGTTCGCCAACATCGGGGTTGGCGAGGATGAAGTGGCCTCAAGGTCGAGCGTCCGGCAGGATCATAAGTATCCGGATCACTTATATGCCGTACTTTTTATGTCACGTAGTATCCCTCTAACGCCGCATTCTATCCATAGTCCGGCCAAGGATGATCTCCCGACTCATCGGCGGGTCATTAGCCTCGTCGGATGTGAATTCCATCCATTGCCTCTACCCCAGCATGCGCGAGGCGGCGAGGTGGGATCCCAAGAGGACCCATCGGGAGGAGGCTCGGGCGCCGTCAGCGACCTCCGGACTTCGTGCGGACTCTACGCCGGAACCATAATGGTTCGAGTCCGACAGCGCCCTTCGGAAGAAGGGCAGGACCGTGGCCTGGCGGCCTCCATCGAACGGGCGCGGATAACCTGTTGGGCGCTTAAAGGCGCTTCCATCGAGGAAAGAACACCGCATTATTATGAGTGCGGTGATTGAGAAGGTTCAGCTTGCCAAGGCGGGCTGACCGAAGCCTCTGACAACCTTCTAACGGGCTTTGAGGTAAGAAGTTAAAATTGTGTAATGTAATACCGCATAGGCGGTAGCCACGATGCTTAGTTGATTGTTGGAAAGAAAAGCGGATGAGGATCTAACAAGATATCTGTGAGGTTGCTAAAAATATGTCAATATGGGTTTGCGAGCTACGCTGCTGGCCTCTCTTGCTTTGCTTGGCGGAGGTCGATGTGCTGAAGAAGGACCTCGAGCGGTTCGAGAAAGAGCTCGGCCATGCGAAGAAGCAGCTCGAGGAGAAAGAAGGTGAGTAACACCTCTTTGAATAAATACCTTATAAAAAAGGATTTTGGTTGCAAATAGAATTAACAAGGATAATATGTGTATTGCAGGGGCCACTAATGAGGTGGCAACCCTGAAGGATGCCGTGTCCGTGGCGAGCATAATCGGACCCGCAGGCAGGCTAAGCGAAAAAGCAAGAGGCTTGGTGGCGGAAGTTCGGCAAGAGCTCCGGGCTCTCATGGAAAAGCATGAGAGTTTGGGCGTGACTCAAGACTTCGAGTCGAGCTTGCCTCGGCTCTCGAAAGTGCCAAATCCGCCAAGGCGAGGCCGTAAGGCCCTTTAGGAAGTTGAGGACATAAAGAAGATAGCGGCGGGTAAGGCATTTTTCATGCAAAGCAGGCATGTTAGTGTGAACTACGACACTTACCCGAATCGGAGCTCTCGAGGCGTTTGCAGATCTGCGCGTAGTCGTCGATGCCGCCGCATTCTATCGTGGCGAGGAGGGGAGCTCGACGGAGAAGGTCTTCTGGTCTCAGTACTCTGAGGCCGGCCATCCGGTGCCCCAAAGCGACCAGCTGAAGCAGCTCGTCGAACTCCACAAGGTAGCTGAGGAGGCCATGAAGGGTCTCATAGTCCGGCTGTGGCCTGGACAGGCCATGACTGGAAGCTACTTTGGCCTCATGCGGCGGCTGGTGGATGCATGCCCCAGGCTGGATGTAGTCAAGTGCTCCGCTTGTATTGAAGGCGCTCGTCGTGCCCTTGCCCGCATAAAGGTGCAATGGGGCAAATTGGATGCGGAGAAGCTTCTCACGGACCCGCCGCCCGTCGGGCAAGGAGTATCGCCGCGGAGAAGTATTATAAAATTGTCTGAAGGGAGCTGCGATATTGCGAGATGAGTGCTCTGAGATGTAATTTTTGAGTGAACTTCATTGTATGTTTATCCTATCGCTGAAAACTTCATTCATATCGCCATGAGCAACACTTGTTTAATTTAAAATATTACCTTACATGCGGCCGTTTATAAAATCGAGAGATGGCAAGTCGTTGGCTTGACCCCCAAGCCATGAGTCTTTGGGGTGTTAGGGATAAACTTGAGCACTCTTGTTCCCATTTTGGGTCCATCTAGGAGGCGCTCAACCACGACGAACAAAGGCAACCGGACTTATAATGCTTGAACACTCTCACTTAGCCATAGAATTCTATAATTTTAAATTTGGTGAAGCCCTGGTATTCGGAAGGCGAATCCGGGCGCTATCCGCCGCCGTCGGACATTATCCGAACTTCGCTCGAAGCGGCGTGAGTCTTTAAGGACCGAAAAACCTCTCGAACAGCGACGGTCTCTCGCCTTATCATGCCGTCAGTTTTAGCTTTCTCCTTGAGGCGTTAACTCGGCTCAATCGAGGCGCAATCGCGATGGTTCTCCAGTTCTACCTTAGCCCGGAATGGAGCGTAAGGCACCAAAACATGGGAGCAGGCAAACCCAACTATTGACCCAAGATATGATTCGAGCGATTCATACAATGCTATAAGTTAGAGGTGCCGCACTTGTGAAAGTGTTCGGACTTAATCACACCATAATGTGGGGAACTGAAGCCGCTGGTGTATTCGGCCGTACCAAAATATAGGGTGCAAGATGTCATATAATGAACATATATAAAAGATAGCATAATTGCAATAAAAAGGTGCTACATTATTTATAAAAGAAAGTCGATAGTAGATCGGATGATACAAATAATGTAGTAAGCAAGGGATTTGGACTAAATAAACATGTCCCCCTCGGGGATGAGCTGCAGACTTGGTGTATATAATCGAATTTAATGCTCGTAATTGAGACCACACAGAATGTTAAATCGTGGCCGTCTTTAGTCCCTTCTTGTTGCATCATGAGTTGGCAAGTTAAGCCACGGACGGGGCTTACAGTTAACGAGTCCTATGTACATAAAGAAGGATAAAATAAAAAAGAAGGGGGCACTCGTGTGAGCCCCTGGTGTGTCGAGCCGCACTCTAGGTCCATTGTGATCGTGCCTTTCCTGCACCCATGGTATCTCCAAAGCGTAATGATGTCGCGCGGTGTTATTCTTGCGATCATCTTGCGAGCGAGGTTGGGGCCGCATTACTCTGGCGATGCTCTGATCGCGCCAGGTGGTCTTAGTTGGCATTGCTCGGGCGCTTTGATGTGTCGGCCTTTTAAGCTGCGGACTTGAGAATTGCCTTAGAAGGCTACTCATGCCTTGATCGCGAGCATTGTGTGTTCCTCCGTTTGAAGGGCGTTCGTATTCCCATTGACCGTGATGACTCCACGAGGGCTGGCATCTTGAGCTTTAGGTATGTATATCTGACACGCGTTGAATTTTGCAAGCAGCGGTTCGTCGAAAGCGAAGCGATAGCCGCTGCGAAAGCGGGACTATGTCGAAGATTAACTCCTCGCCGGAAATTATCAGGGGATCCGAAGACCACTTCGGTGTGGTGAGCACTGTCTGATTGGCTTCGATCCTGGGATGACACCTTTAAAGGTTGTCTTTGTAGGTTTAATCCTTGATGGGTCTATGCCCATTTTGCTGCTTGTATCTGATAAAGCAGGTTCAGGCTGCTACCGCTGTCCATCGAGGACTCTCTTGAGTGGAACCCATCGGCGATTGGGTCTAAAACCAATCGCCCGAATCCGCCGTGGCGTATGCTGGTCGGATGGTCTCTTCGATCGAAAGTGATCGGGCAAGAGGACCATGGGTTGAACTTTGGGGCAACTGGATCCATCGCATAGACGTCCCGTAGTGCGCGCTTCCTCTCCCTCTTGGGTATATGGGTCGCGTATATCATATTCACCGTCCGCACTTGTGTGGGGAAACCCTTTTGTCCTCTATTGTTCGGCGGCGGGTCTCTTCCTTGTCGTCTCTATTTAGCCTTGTCATTGTTTTCAGCAATTAACGCCAGCCTGCTTGAACACCCAACAATCTCTATTGGTGTGATTAGCTGGCTTTTGAAGGTGCCATGTATCGGCATAGCGGTCAGTATTCGGTCCAGGTTGGGCCGGACACAGAGTGGTTCTTTTAAATGGCTTCTTCCGGCGGCGGGTTTAGAGCCTCGGAATCCGGCATTGACTGCCGTATCCTCCTTATCATCGCCGTTAATGCGGCGCTTGTTTTTGATTCGACGTGACCTGCCGTTGTTGTCCTTAGTATCCGGACTGCCAGAGTTTTTACGGAGATTGTTACTGCGAGCTAGCCAGCTGTCCTCTCCCGCACAAAAGTGGGTCATTAACGATGTGAGGGCTGCCATGGATTTCAGCTTTTCCTGCCCTAGGTGCCGGGCTAGCCATTCGTCCCGGATGTTATGTTTGAAGGCTGCAAGGGCTTCTGCATCCGGACAATCGACGATTTGATTTTTCTTCGTCAAGAAGCGTGTCGAATTATGCGGCGATTCATCGGCTGCTGAATGATGTGGCTTAGGTCATCGGCGTCTGGTGGTCGCACATATGTGCCTTGGAAGTTATCAAGGAATGTGGCCTCCAGGTCTTCCCAACACCCAATTGACTCTGCGGGCAAGCTATTAAGCCAATGCCGAGCTGGTCCTTTAAGCTTGAGTGGGAGGTACTTGATGGCGTGGAGATCGTCGCCGCAGGCCATATGGATGTGGAGAAGGTAGTCTTGATCCACACCGCGAAGTCTGTTGTGCCATCGTAGATTCGATGTTCTGGGTTTAAACCCTTGGGGCTCGATGATCCATTACTTCGTCGGTGAAGCATAGCGGGTGTCTGGCGCCCTGTATTGGCGATATCATAGCGCAGCTCGAGAGGCGCTGCTGCTGTGTTCGGCCTGCGGTTATTATATCAAACACGGCGGTATTAAATGCGTGGGTCGTAAGGCGCCACGTGATCCATAGATGGATCTGGATTGCCTTGCTTTGTCCTCAATATGTCTCGCAAGTCCGGTAGCGTTCCCTCTTGGCCGTACTTTTGGAAGCGATGCGGGAGTGCAGTCTTGGTGGGGCTGGATGCCTCTCTGTCCACGACCACGGGGTGGTCGGTCGACCATATCGTCTTGTTGGTGATGAAGGTATGTATGCTTCCTCCTCTAATCGGGGAGCAGCTTGCGTCTTAGGAACTTTGGAGGCGTTTGAGTTTATACTCTTGACTGCGAGGACCTTGGTCCATCGATCGGCAGCAGGTCTTGATCAGCTTGAAGCTGTTGCTGCTTTTGTTTAGGCTGTTTCTTTGTGGCAATAAGCCTGCGCTTAAGCGCTCTTGTTCGACAGGATCCTCGAGTGCAGCGAACTCATCATCGTTGAGGCTTGCCGTCTTGGAGGGAGGCATATAGTTATCATCCTCAACCCCTTCGTCTGCCGCCCCCTCGTGGGGGCTTGCTTCTGCATCCTCCTGCGCTGAGTTTTGCAGGAGGGGATTGTCTTCGGCACTCTCCGGAGTATTATTATCTCCCATGCCGGAGTCTCCATTCTTGCTGTGGCAGGATTTAGAGCGGCGCCGCTGACGTCGGCGTTTGGGCTACTTCTTTAGGGAATCTGCCTCTGCTGCTTCTTCGCCATCCCCGTCTTTTGGGGTGTCCACCATGTATACGTCATATGACGAGGTGGCCTTCCAGTATCCTGTAGGCGCTGGTTCCTGTTCGTCTCCGGCATCGTCGTCCATAGCGTCGATGTCGTCGGAGTCGAAGTCTAGCATGTCGGTTAAATCCTCGACAGTGGCTACAAAGTAGGTGGTGGGTGGGCGCTGAATTTCTTCGTCGTCCGTACCCCAACCATCCTGGCCATAGTCCGGCCAGGACTCTCCTGATAACGAGAGATTCTTTAATGAATTCAGGATATCGCCGAAAGGCGAGTGTTGGAATATGTCCGCGGCGGTGAATTCCATAACCGGCGCCCAATCGGATCGATTGGCGAGGCGTGGGAGGTTGGTCCGGCAAGAGTCGGCGCCTCGGAATCACAGTTTCGCGAGGAACAAGATTGGTGTTCGGCTCCATCGCCGTCGATGTTGAAGCCCCAGTGGCGTCTATCCACCGACCCTCAATGCAGGCGATCGGCTCGGGCTAATGGCGAAGCAGATCCGTGTCGACCACCAAACCATTGTTCGGTGGCACAGCTAGATCATGCCCATCGTCCGCAGTCTGGCACGCTTTCGGGTGTGGCTCGAGTCCGTCGAAGATCAAGTCTCCGCGGACATCGGCTGTGAAGTTTAAGCTTCAAATCGACTGACGGCGGGCGTAGCTTCGATCTGCTCGGATGGCCAAGTGAATTGGCCCGCGAGGGAGAAGCCGCCGAATCTGAAGATCTGTCAGGGAGAAAAGTCTCACCACTGGACAGCGTTGCTAGTTGAAGATGCCATCAAGCCTATCGGTGGCGACACGGAGGAACTCTCAATGAAAGCACCAATGTCGGTGTCAAAACCGGCGGATCTCGGGTAGGGGTCCCGAGCTGTGCGTCTAGGCGAGATGGTAACAAGAGGCGAGGGACACAATGTTTTTACCGAGTTCGGGCCCTCTCGATGGAGGTAAAACCCTCGTCTGCTTGATTAATATTGATGATATGGGTAGTACAAGAGTAGATCTACCACGAGATCAAGGAGGCTAAACCCTAGAAGCTAGCCTACGGTATGATTGTTGAGATGTATGTTGTCCTACGGACTAAAGCTCTCCGATTTATATAGACACGGAGGAGGCTAGGGTTACTGAGTCGGTTACAATGGTAGGAGATCTACATATCCGTATTGCCAAGCTTGCCTTCCACGCCAAGGAAAGTACCATCCGGACACGAGCCGGAGTCTTCAATCTTCTATCTTCGTAGTCTTGGAGTCCGGCGGATATTGATAGTCCAGCTGTCCGGACACCCCCTAGTCCAGGACTCCCTCAACGACACTTACGGTCATTGTATTTGAAGTGAAAGCACGATATGGTCACTGGACTTCAGAATAAGCTCATAACGGTCACCACATACATTTTGTCATTGTCGGGGTCAAAACCGGCGGATCTCAGGTAGGGGGTCCCGAACTGTGCGTCTAGGCGGATGGTAACAGGAGACAAGGGACACGATGTTTTTACCCAGGTTCGGGCCCTCTCGATGGAGGTAAATCCCTACTCCTGCTTGATTGATATTGATGATATGGGTAGTACAAGAGTGGATCTACCACGAGATCAACAAGCTAAACCCTAGAAGCTAGCCTATGGTATGATTGTTGTAATGGTTGTTCGTCCTATGGACTAAAACCCTCCGGTTTATATAGACACCGGGGAGGGCTAGGGTTACACAGAGTCGGTTACAATGGTAGGAGATCTACATATCCGTATCGCCAAGCTTGCCTTCCACGCCAAGGAAAGTCCCATCCGGACACGGGACGAAGTCTTCAATCTTGTATCTTCATAGTCTTGGAGTCCGGCTGACGATGATAGTCCGGCTGTCTGGACACCCCCTAGTCCAGGACTCCCTCAGTAACCCCTGAACCAGGCTTCAATGACGATGAGTCCGGCGCGCATATTGTTCGGCATTGCAAGGCGGGTTCCTCCTCCGAATAATTCATAGAAGATTGTGAACACGAGGACAGTGTCCGGCTCTGCAAAATAAATTCCACATTCCACCATAGAGAGAATAATATGTACACAAATTCGATCTGTTGACGTATTTTGTGGCATGACGTCACACCACTACCAAGCCTTTACTTGAATCGTTTTTTACTATACCACCTCAGCGCGTTTAGCGAAGCGGTTTCCTTGGCACGTCTTGTCGAAGCAGAGATCGTGTTCCCCTTATTCCGGGATCCTCATCAATACGAACGTGGGTAACCCAACCGCGCCCGTCGCCACGCCTCCTCTATCGAAGGCGAGTCCCGAACAGTCACGGAGACGACTCTCGGTATTCTCCCTCTTTATAACGGGACCAAGGCTTGTTTCTTTTCTTCAATCCTCCATCGAATCTTCTCATCGCTCCAAGTTCCAACACCCAGAGCCCCAGATTCGAGCGCTTCGGACCTTCAACAATGTCCGGCTCCGACCTTCAGGGCCGGTGGATGCCCTCCTCCATCACGGAGGAGGGCGCGCTAACGCTGCGAGAGGCCAAGTACCTGTCTTACAAGATTTCGCACAGGTTGCCCGCCGAAGGGCAGGCCATCCTGTAGGATCGTTGAAGGCAAGAGTGTCTAGAGGGGGGTGATTAGACAACTCGACAAGATAAAAGTTTATGCCTATTGATTAACACAAGTTCTTAGCAAGTTCACAATAGGGATCAAGTCAAGCATCATGCAAACAAGTCGAGCAACATACTACACATGCAATTCTAGAGTATGGGGCAGCGGAAAGTAAATTGCATAAATAGTAAGTGAGAGATTGTGAAGAAGCAAGCGCAATTTGGAACACGGAGATTTTTCTCGTGGTTCCGATAGGTGGTGCTATCGTCAATCACGTTGATGGAGACTTCAACCCACGGAGGTAGCAGCTGCGAGAGTCCACGGAGGCTCCACCCACGAAGGGTCCACGAAGAAGCAACCTTGTCTATGCCATCATGGCCTCGTCCACGGAGGACTAGCCTTACTCGGGGTAGATCTTCACAGTAGGCGATCTCCTTGCCCTTACAAACTTCTTGGTTCAACTCCACATCTTGTGGAGGCTCCCAAGCGACACCTAACCAATCTAGGAGGCACCACCCTCCAAAAGGTAATAGATGGTGTTGGTGATGATGAACTCCTTGCTCTTGTGCTTCAAATGATAATCTCCCCAACACTCAACTCTCCTCACTGATTTGGCTGTGGTGGAAGAAAGGATTGAGTGGAAAGCAACTTGGGAAGGCTAGAAATCAAGTTTCATATGGTGGGAGTGGAGCAACTTGATCTCAACACAAGGGTAGGTAGTTTTCTTCTCGAGAATGTAAGGTAGGAGTGGTAGTTCTTTCGATGGCTCTCTCCACGAATGAAGAGGAGGTGGAGGGTATTTATAGCCTCCACACAAAATCCAACCGTTACACATTTGACCAATCTCGGTCGGACCGAAGTTGACAACTCGGTGAGACCGAAAGTTCAAATCTTGTGAGCGTTGGGATTTTCAGTGGGACCGAAAATACAATCTCGGTTAGTCCGATTCTTCCAAAGTCTAGGGTTTGCCAATCTCGGTGGGACCGACTTTCTCATCTCGGTGACACCGATTTGAGTCTGAAGGATTCTGAAGCTTGGCAACACCAATTCGGTATGACCGAGTTTGGAATCGGAAAATCCGAAATTCTTAGGGTTTGGCTATATGGTGAGGTGGTTCATCTCGGTGTGGTGAGTTTATGGAATCGGTGGGACCGAGATTACTTATGGGTTTATGTTGGAATGAAAGATTGCTGATAGTTTGAGAGATAAATCACTAAGCACTTTGAGCAACAGATCATCATCATAACCTCATCCCTTTTAATAGTATTGGCTTTCCTATGGACTCAATGTGATCTTGGATCACTAAACCAAAAATGGAGTCTTGAGCTTTTGCCAATGTTTTCCTTAGCATCCTAGGGGTTCACCTCTTGATCCTTTTGCCATGCGAGTGATTGACTTTCTGAAACATACTTGTTGAAAGCATTAGTCCAACCACAAAGTATGTTGTCATTAATTACCAAAACCACCTAGGGAGCAAATGTGCTTTCAATCTCCCCTTTTGGTAATTGATGGCAACACACAAAATAAGATATCAAAGCTTACTAAAAGAAAGACAGGATTATCATTAAAGCTTTGACAAACATGTAGTACAGGCTCCCCTACAAGTGTGCAAGCTTTTCATAGATTATGGTTTTGGACTACCACAAGCACACATGAGAGAAAAGCAAGATGTGCTACATGCAGCAGCTATATGCATCGAGGCGGTGAGGATAAGTGATTGATGATGCATATGTGCATGGTGATTTCTTGCAAACAAGTATTCACAAGCAAGTCACCATCATGCACATTCTGCAAGATGCATATACTTACCTTGAAGTTCCTTGGCATTGTACCACGAAGAAATAAGCTTGGGAAAACAAGGTTAGATAACACAAGAGTATTCCTTCAACCAACAGCAAGAACATCAAGAGTACCAAGCCAGGGATGACATGTATAAAGAGTGTCTCATGTTGAGCACTAGCTTGAATCAAGCTAACATGTCTCCCAAGACTAAAAGATTTTCAATGAGCTCTGAGAGATTTTGCTTTTCATAAGATACCAATTGTGCTTTTCAGAAGATACCAATTGTGAGAGCAAGAAGAAGCAAAAATCAAAAGAATAATGCCAAATGTATTCTTGTGATAATATGGCAAAGCTTTGATGTGATCCTCTCCCCTTAAGGTAAGATTGTTTTCTTCCTTTAAATTTTCTTTTCTTCCCTTATCCTCCAATCTTCTCCTAAGCTCCCCTAAATCTTCTCCCCTTTGACATCAAGTGCGAAAAGGACGATAAACCGGGAAGGGCGGGAAAAATGGAAGGAAAGAAGTGGGATCCTTAAGAATCTGGCCGAGCAAATTAAGTATTAGAATAAATCATTTAGGTGAGCTGCAGAAGATGATATCTGGTGAATGTAAATCGGTGACACGAATTGATATGGATCGGTGAGTCAGAAAGTTAGAGACTTAGGGCAGATCCTTTTCGGTCGAGACGAATTGATTGAATCGGTGGCCTTGAGTTTAATTCAAGGAATAATAGAAATAATTCAGCTCACTTTGCAAAGAATGTTTCAAAAGATTTGCAATGAATTTGTAAAAGATTTTCAGGGAATTGATCGAGCCAAAAGATATTCACAAGAACATAGATGAAGTTTTTTTGAAAACAAGCAAGAAAACTCAATGTGAAAGAAATTCTAAAACATATGTACTTCATCTAGGCGAGAATTGGTGACTAGGTCACCTATGTTTGAGTATATTGACTTAGGAGTCAAATGAGAACATTTGATCATAGGTCATACTCATCGTTTAAGCTCAAAATGGGGTTGCCATTTTTCGATTAAGCATTTGATGTGATCACATCTTTTGAAGCTGCTTGTACTCATGACTTTGAGCAAAGCTCCTTCAAGATGTGAAAAACATACCTTGGGCTTGTTGTTGCTCGTACTCATGTAGGTGAACTTGATGTTGATGCTCATGGAATGTGAAGTTGGAGCACCAGTTCCAATTGTATAGTTCATCTTCCTACATGGGTTAGGCAAGCAAGGAAATACTCAAGAATATCCAAGATGACAAGAGTGAAGTACTAGATGTATAAGGTGTCATAAAGGATATGTGAATTTTTGTTCCTTGAACTCAACATCCCAAAGAGCTAGATACTTGGTCAATGACAAGATTACTCATGATTTGAGTGTGTGTGATAATCTTGTTGAATGTAGACCATCCAAGTACTGCAAGGAGTTAGATGCAACACAAGGGGCAAATGTGTCCAAGACATATGATCATCATCATAAGAGAAATATCAAGGATTAGTCAATTAGGCTCATGCCTTGCATGCATCAATGGAGTTTTCACTCCAAGTTTGAAGCATCAATGATGTTCAACTCACTCCTTAGCGACAAAACACTTTCTCATCAAGTGGTTTTGTGAAGATATCTGCAAGCTGTTTGTCGATCTGAACATGCTTAAGATCAATGTCACCCTTAGCAATGTGATCACGAATAAAATGGTGGCGAACTTCAATGTGTTTCGATGCGAGAGTGTTGCGGGATTGTGTCAATCTTAATTGCACTCTCATTGTCACAAAGCAAAGGAACATGTCTCGCATGTATCCCATAATCCTTAAGCGTTTGTGTCATCCATAGCAGCTGAGCACAACACGAACCAGCAGCAATATATTACGCTTGGCGATGATAATGATACGAATTTTGTTTCTTGGATGACCAAGATACAAGGGATCGACCGAGAAATTGACACGTAGCCGAAGTTGACTTTCTATCAACCTTGTCTCCGGCATAGTCCGAGTCGGAATAGCCAACAAGATCGAAAGAGGCCCTCTTAGGATACCAAATGCCAAAGTTAGGTGTGTGTATCAAATATCTCACAATTCTTTTAACAGCTTTAAGATGACATTCTTTAGGGGCTGCTTGATATCGAGCACACATGCATACACTCAACATTATGTCAGGACGAGAAGCACAGAGATATAGTAGAGAACCAATCATGGATCGATAAACCTTTTGATCAACAGGTTCTCCATCTTTAGTCAAGTCATTATGTCCACTAGTAGCCATGGGGGTATTCATACCTTTGCTCTCTTGCATGTTGAACTTCTTGAAGAGATCCTTAGTGTACTTTGTTTGTGAGACAAAA
The DNA here is from genome assembly GCA_021437245.1 of Aegilops speltoides. Classification (NCBI taxonomy): domain Eukaryota; kingdom Viridiplantae; phylum Streptophyta; class Magnoliopsida; order Poales; family Poaceae; genus Aegilops; species Aegilops speltoides. The sequence continues at coordinate 41,794 of JAHHZJ010001389.1, forward strand.
GTACCCTCCTTAGATTGCTTGATTTGCAACCCAAGGAAGAATTTGAGTTCACTCATCATGGACATCTCATACTTCTCGACATAAGCTTTCCAAACTTCTCACTAAAATCAGGGTTAGTTGAACCAAAGATAATATCATCAACATATATTTGGCACACAAATAGTTCACCGTCAACCCTTTTTGTGAATAGCGTTGAGTCTATTTTACCAATCTCAAATCCTTTTTCAAGAAGAAAGCTAGTCAAGCATTTGTACCAAGCTCTAGGGGCTTGTTTAAGACCATAAAGAGCTTTGTGCAACTTGTAAACATGATTAGGCTTTTAGGATTCACAAATCCGGAGGTTGTTTCACAAATACTTCCTCCTCAATTTCACCATTTAGGAAAGCACTTTTAATGTCCATTTGATAGAGAGTAATATCATGGTGGTTGGCATAAGCAAGAAGAATCGAATGGACTCAAGTCTAGCAGCAGGGCATAGGTCTCACCATAGTCCATACCTTCGACTTGTGTGTAACCTTGTGCTCTGAGACAAGCCTTGTTGCGGATGACTTGTCCATCTTCATCTTGCTTGTTCCGAAACACCCATTTGGTTCCAATGACGTTTTGGTCATCATTGGGCTTCTCTACCAAAGTCCAAACGTTGTTCCTCTCGAAGTTGTGTAGCTCTTCATGCATAGCGTTCACCCAATCCGGGTCTTCAAGCGCTTCTTCTACCTTCATAGGTTCAAGACTAGAAATAAATGAGTAATGCTCACAAAAGTTAGCTAAGCGAGTTTTAGGCGAGTGATTCTCCGGTCGATGTCATTCATCATTTGTTCCACAGGATGGTCCTTCTTGACTCTTGCTCGAACTCGGGATAGCTTTTGTCGTGGTCGAGGCTGAGCTTCCTCATCATCCTCATCTTCTTCTTCATCATTGTTGTTGGTGTTGTCTTGAGGTGGTGGAGAAGGAGGTTGTGGTGGATCTTCTTGTCGCACTTCCTCATCTTGGTGAGTTCCACTTGTGGAGGCCTCCATGTTGCCTTGAGGTTCATCTCTCCGTGAGATAGGGGCTCCACATATGTAGATGAGGTACTCTCCTTCACTTCCATGGGACGAATCTTTCCAATGGATAAATCTTGAATGGCTTCGATGGGTCCTTGTCTCCTACATCAATAGGCATTTGCTCTACTTGCGAGCCATTAGATTCATCAAACTTCCGTCTACCGTCTCTTCAACCTTTGGGTGAAATTGTTGTGAACACGGTAGGTGTGGGAGTTTGATCCATAACCGAGGAAAAAGCCTTCATGAGTTTTAGGAGCAAATTTAGACCGGCGATGCTTATCAAGGATATAGCATTTTGAACCAAAGACACGAAAATATCCCACTTGGGGTTTGTTACGGTAAGAAGCTCGTATGAAGTCTTGCCGAGGAGCTTGTGAAGATAAAGTCTGTTGATAGCATGACAAGCTGTCTCGGCGGCTTCTCCCCAAAAGTGTTTGGTGTCTTGTATTCATCAAGCATCGTTCTCGCCATCTCAATGGCGTTCGGTTCTTCCTCTCAACAACTCCATTTTGTTGAGGTGTGTGCGTAACCGAGAACTCATGTAGAATTCCTTCCTCATCGAGAAAAGAGTCCACATGGGCGTTCTTGAACTCCGTTCCATTGTCGCTCGAACTTTCTTGATCTTCACCTCAAATTGATTTTGGGCCTTTCTAGCAAAGGTTTTGAAGATTTTACGAACCTGTGATTTGTCATCAAGGAAAAATACCCCGTAAATCTGGAAAAATCATCAACAATAACTAGACCAAAGGAGTTACCACCAAGGCTTTTTAAGCATTGGGACGAAAAGATCCATATGAAGAAGCTCAAGCGGTCTCCTTGTAGTCATGATGTTCTTCACGGGATGACTTCCACCTACTTGTTTTCTGCTTGACATGCACTCTGAGTCTATCTTTGTCAAAGAAAACATCTTTAACACCAAGAATGTGATCGCCTTTGATTAGCTTATCTAGATTACGCATACCAACATGTCCAAGCCTTCTATGCCAAAGCCAACCTTTAGCAGATTTAGCAATAAAGCAAGTTCTAGGTTGAGCTTTCTTAGTGAAATCAACGATATACAAATCACCTCTACGAATACCGGTAAAGACCATGTTATGATTGTCACGACGAAAAACTTGGCAATCTACTTTAGTGAATAGCACGTTGAATCCAAAGTCAGCTAACCTAGACACGGAAAGCAAATTGTATCCAAGAGATTCAACAAGCATGACATTTTGAATGGAGCTATCATGAGATATGGCCACCTTACCAAGGCCAAGTACCTTACCCTTGGAGTTGTCTCCAAAAGTCACATACTTGCGTGGACCATCGTTCTTTGCAAGCTCTCGAAACATGTCTTCATCTCCGGTCATGTGATCGGTGCATCCACTATCAAGAATCCACTCTTTTCCACGGATATGTAGTCTCTCAGATTTGCCATAAGGTGAGACTCTTCATGATCTTGTCTAGCTCGGTGTCGAATCGAGATGTCGTCATCATGCTCATGCTCATCATCATATTGACCCATAGATAATTCATCATCAATACCTAGGTCAATTTGACAATGACTTACATCAATTTTGTCGAGTGACAATAATCATCGGAATGCAATACAAGAGCATTTCTTATTGAACATTGATAAAACCGGGATCACCCTTCTTTTCATAAGATCACGAAGCTCAAAGAAGCATTTATCAAAGTTGGGATCTTTGGGCGCATCATATCAAATTCAATAGTCTTGTATAGAATTTCATCAAGACCTCTCAAAGAGTAGTCCGGATAAAGTTCTTCCAAGAACTTCCACATAGCATAGGCGCACTCAAAGTTTGTGACAAGCTCAAGCAAGTTATCGGGCAAACCTCTAATGATAAGATTGACAGTTCTAAGGTTCGAAGCAAATCAAGCTCTTCATCCATAGTAGGGTGCAAGGGGTCAAATGGTGGTACATATGGGGTTTCAACATATTTGCATAAGTTGTACATCTTAAAGATAGCAAGCATTTCAATCCTCCACGAGTTATAGGACACTCCATCAAGAATAGGCACTCTATGACTAACACTCCCAAATGTGAACCGTCCATCTTCCTCCAATGGTGTGCAAACCAAAGCAATGGAGACCAAAGCTCGATACCAATTGTAGGATCGTTGAAGGCAAGAGTGTCTAGAGGGGGTGATTAGACAACTCGACAAGATAAAAGTTTATGCCTATTGATTAACACAAGTTCTTAGCAAGTTCACAATAGGGATCAAGTCAAGCATCATGCAAACAAGTCGAGCAACATACTACACATGCAATTCTAGAGTATGGGGCAGCGGAAAGTAAATTGCATAAATAGTAAGTGAGAGATTGTGAAAGCAAGCGCAATTTGGAACACGGAGATTTTTCTCGTGGTTCCGATAGGTGGTGCTATCGTCAATCCACGTTGATGGAGACTTCAACCCACGGAGGTAGCAGCTGCGAGAGTCCACGGAGGCTCCACCCACGAAGGGTCCACGAAGAAGCAACCTTGTCTATGCCATCATGGCCTCGTCCACGGAGGACTAGCCTTACTCGGGGTAGATCTTCACGAAGTAGGCGATCTCCTTGCCCTTACAAACTTCTTGGTTCAACTCCACATCTTGTGGAGGCTCCCAGCGACACCTAACCAATCTAGGAGGCACCACCCTCCAAAAGGTAATAGATGGTGTTGGTGATGATGAACTCCTTGCTCTTGTGCTTCAAATGATAATCTCCCCAACACTCAACTCTCCTCACTGATTTGGCTGTGGTGGAAGAAAGGATTGAGTGGAAAGCAACTTGGGAAGGCTAGAAATCAAGTTTCATATGGTGGGAGTGGAGCAACTTGATCTCAACACAAGGGTAGGTAGTTTTCTTCTCGAAATGTAAGGTAGGAGTGGTAGTTCTTTCGATGGCTCTCTCCACGAATGAAGAGGAGGTGGAGGGGTATTTATAGCCTCCACACAAAATCCAACCGTTACACATTTGACCAATCTCGGTCGGACCGAAGTTGACAACTCGGTGAGACCGAAAGTTCAAATCTTGTGAGCGTTGGGATTTTCAGTGGGACCGAAAATACAATCTCGGTTAGTCCGATTCTTCCAAAGTCTAGGGTTTGCCAATCTCGGTGGGACCGACTTTCTCATCTCGGTGACACCGATTTGAGTCTGAAGGTTCTGAAGCTTGGCAACACCAATTCGGTATGACCGAGTTTGGAATCGGAAAATCCGAAATTCTTAGGGTTTGGCTATATGGCTGAGGTGGTTCATCTCGGTGTGGTGAGTTTATGGAATCGGTGGGACCGAGATTACTTATGGGTTTATGTTGGAATGAAAGATTGCTGATAGTTTGAGAGATAAATCACTAAGCACTTTGAGCAACAGATCATCATCATAACCTCATCCCTTTTAATAGTATTGGCTTTCCTATGGACTCAATGTGATCTTGGATCACTAAACCAAAAATGGAGTCTTGAGCTTTTGCCAATGTTTTCCTTAGCATCCTAGGGGTTCACCTCTTGATCCTTTTGCCATGCGAGTGATTGACTTTCTGAAACATACTTGTTAAAAGCATTAGTCCAACCACAAAGTATGTTGTCATTAATTACCAAAACCACCTAGGGAGCAAATGTGCTTTCACATCCCCACCCCGAGCCCGGCGAGTATGTCATTTTGTATCCCACCTCCGTAGGGGTTTAGGCTTCGATGGATCCTTTTGTGAGAGGGATCATGTTTTACTATGGGTTGGAATTCCACGACTTGGCTCTCGAGTCCATCCTCCATATTTACGCATTTATAAATCGTCTCTGAAGCCTTCCTCCGCGTCACCCCCACTTCGCCTGTGGGTGAAGACCTTCAATGTGGGCCGAATATGATCGAGGGGCATCAAGCAGAGTGTGACGGGGCGGCCGTAAGCAGGAGGGCCGATGCCCCGTGGCCCGAGGGCTCCTTCCAAGAGGAGCTCGACTTGTGGCAGCAGGAGTGGTTCTATATTACCGCTCCGAAGGGTAGCAGGCAGAAGCCGCCGCCCTTATTCCGCCCGGGACCTCCACGGCGGTTGATGTCGTGGGTCAACCAAGGGCTCAACTGGGGGCCGTCAAAGGATGTGCCCCTACTGCAGGGCCGGATGCAAGACCTCCAAGCGAGGGAGATTGATCTGGTTGTGGTAATGCAGGTCATGCTGATTAGGCGTCTCCTGCCCTGCAAACGCCGCCCTCTCCGGCTGTGGGAGTTTAATCCGGAGGGACCACAGATTCTTCAACACTTCATGGGTATGACACCCGTGGAGATGTACAAATTATTCTTCGGATCATGAGAGGCGTGTCCGGAATTGACCGAGGATGCTGGCCTAAGCTGCAATCGCCCGGATACGCAAGTAAGTATCCCGAGTCCGGACATACCGTTTGTTTGCCTTTCTATGATTCGCCTTTTGACCGATTTCCTTCTAAACAGGAGTGGATAGCATAAGCAAAACGTCTGATGTCCGGCCCCCCCAGAGACGCGCGGATCCGTCTTTGGTCGAGGATCTTTGGAGGTTGCGCCGGAGGAAGGCGAAGGGAAAATAGAGGAGCTACCGCCTCGTCCAAGGAGGCTCTTGAAAAAGGGGATCGAGAATCCCTCCCTCCAAGGGGAGAAGAGGACCGCCTCGAGGACCGGGGCCAAAGCCCCTAAGCGGGGAAAAATCTTCACGGAGGGTCCTGCGTCCGGGAGGCCCCGCCGCACTATCTCCCCTGAATCAGCCCTCCAGTGAGCCGTAAGTAGAAAAAAGGAGTTTTATAATAAGGGACACCCCTATTTGTGCTTACGAAGATAACTCAAGTGTTTACCTTGTAGTTCGGATCTCCGTCCTTCATAAATGAGCTCGTCTTGGGGACCTTCGTGGGAGATGGTGGAGAGCGAGGCGCCTCCGTCTGCTGCGCCGTCGGATAGGGCAGACGAGCCTGAAGTGTCATCACGGAGGGTATCCCCGAGCCCGGCAGAGCCGAAGAGTTCGGCGCCGAATAGAGTTCGGCTGGTGGAGCTGAAGGATCTACTTGAGAGGCCGTCCGTCTCAGAAGATCACCATGGATTGATGAGTATGGTGATTGGAAGGATCTCGTCCGCCAAAAGCGGATTGCATAATGCCGTTAGGAGTTTGCTGGCGGGGTTTGAGGTACGTAAAAACGACACACCTTTTTTGACAGTTTTGCACATAAACGTGCACCCTGTATGGATAGTAGCCCTTGAGACTCGGTAGGTTGTCGAAAGCGACAGCGTGCCGAGGATCAAAATCGCAGGTTTCAATTTTCGCCGTTCCTATGAAGGTGGCTGATCGTCCAGGGGCTAGCCGGACTGATGGAGTTGCTGAACTAAAGCGGCAACTCGACGTTGCGGATGCGGACATCGCGCTAGTTAACAGGCGACTTGATGAATCGCAAGGTAAGTGTTTCTTTGCGGTCACTTAGTAAGGGAGCCGAAGCCCACTCCTTACAACATGTGTGTGAAATGTAGATGGTGTCGTTCTTTGTGGAGAGCCTTGGGCGAACTTGCTCAAGCCAAGGAGCAAGCTAGAAGGAATATCTGGCGGCCTCGAGGCGGCCGAGGAGTTAGAAGCGAAAGGGCTGCACTTGCCGGTTAGGGATGAGATGGCGAAATGGCCATGAAGTTAAAAGATGCTACCGACCGCAATGAGGCTCTTGAAAAGGGCGCCTTGCGGGGCGAGAAGACAGGGAAGGCCCTTGCCGAAGCCAAGGATGCCCGCTCGCTGTCACGGGCTATAAAGGAAAAGCTGCGCCGGGCCGGGGACATTGTGGTTGGCAAGCCTTTTACATTGCGCCGAAGGTTCTGGATCAAAGTATGCTCGGCTTGGCCGGTTGTGGGGTCGAGAGGATCCTTATATGGACTTAGCGGCGAGTGCGGCGGATGCCATTGTGCGCTTCGAAGCGGAAGGATCACAAGGCGGAAGAGCTGTTTTGGTCTCAATTCCATAGTCGGGCGTTCGCCTGGCGGTGACCGGTTGGCGAGTGGGCTGAGCTGAATAGGTTGTCGGGCTTGCCATAGCGGATATCGTGACTCATATGCGGCGGATAGGCCTAAGCCGAAGAGCTATTTTGGCTTATTGCAGCAATTTCTTGGGGCGGTGCCGCATATCAAGGCGATGAAGCGGTCGGCCTGCATAAAGGGTGCACAGATGGCACTCGCCCGTGTGAAGACACATTGGATAGAGATGGATGCCACCGCTGTTGCGATCCAGGGTTTGGATGGGAGCCAGTTACCGGCCGAGCACTATTTTGGGGAAGTTCTGCATGGTGCTCGTATAATAGAGTCGCAGTGCTCAAAAAATGTCACGTTCAAATGAACGTTTTATTTTGTAAAACAATGTTTATGATTTAGGCACTTTTTGTACTTGTGCGTTCAAGTATTGAAATATCTCCTATGCGGCCGTTTATGTATACATGTGTATAACCTGAAAGATGGCAGTCGTCGGCTTCAGCCCCCACACACAAGGTGCGGGGGTGTTCGCAAAAATAGCGCATTTTCACACTTAATCCGACGTCTCGGTCCTGTGAAGGAGGTGGTAGCGTAGCAAACGAGGCAACCGGACTATAATGCTTTATCACTTTCACTTAGCCATGGGAGTTCGAGGGTGGGGCTACGATATAGCCCCTGGGGGCACCGCGCTCTCGAATTCGAAGTAGCGTATGTACTGACGGAAAGCGGTCCTTCGTCAAAGCGGAGAATTCTAAACATTCCATTAGTCGTCGAGTGGTTGACCGGTCTCTCGCTTATATCATGACGATCGGTCTTGGCTTTCTCTCTTGAGGTGCTCGCCCGGCGGAACTGGGCACTGTCGCGATAGTTCTCCACGGTGCGCGTTAGCCGATGATCTGGAATGTAAGGCAGCAAAACACGAGGCGGGCAAACCCAACATTTGACCAAAGACATGATTCGGAGCTGATGCATATAAGGCCTAACTCGAGGCGCGAACACTCCCGAATGTGTTCGGTCTTTATATTAACAGGCAGAACAATGCCCTAAGCCCCTAGTGTCGAGTGCAGGCGAGGTCCTCTAACGCGGCCGATGCCAAAACGCCAGTCTCCTCTCTGGTTATAATGAGAAACCAGGGGATTATAGCAACAAGAGACAGTAAGAAAGGTTTACACAGGGTCTTAATCTGAAAAGAATCCTTAAAACGGGTCCCTACTGCACGTCTGCGCATGTGTCTCTGTTGTGCCGTATCCTGGACGGGTGTGCATGTTGTTCATCTGTAAAAAGAGAGGAACTTAGTTTGAAAAGAAATTGTGCGAAAAGTGCATAAAGAATTGAAATATTAATAAATTAATAAAGCTGAGCCTATATTAGCTCATTATTGCTTATATGCACAGCCCCTTGTGAAGGGGTGTGCGGCTAGGGAGCCCCTAGCTTATTTGTGCCGGATTCGTCTAGCCGTGTCCGGGGTCTTTGAATGACCCTTTAATGAGATGATGCCACGTGGACCGGGCATTTTAAGTGTAAGAGACGCGTAATGTGGTATTGCGTTAAAGCGGACAAAAGCTTCACGTCCCAATAGTGCTTGATAGCTACTTTTAAATGGGGCGACATGAAAGATTAGCTTTGCGCGTCGGAAGTTGTCGGGTGACCCGAACACAACTTCTAGTAGTGTGGGCCTGGCGCCGCTCCTTTGAAGGAAGTGCAGCTATGTCGAATTTTAGTAAGGTCTATCCCCAACTTGCGGATTGTGTCCGGATATAGCAGGTTTAAATCGCTGCCGCCGTCCATCAGGACTTGTGTAAATTGCAGTCCATCGATTATAGGATTCAATATCAGAGCAGTCCATCCTGCATTTCGAATACTTCTGGAATAATCCAGGTGGTCAAAAGTGATTGGTTTTGACATCCAATCTCGAGGTTCCGCTGGGGTGGACCGTGCGACACCTATCTTAGCGGGTGCCGCATTGTTTTTCCGTACTATCACATGAAGTGAGTTTACTGCTTTGACTTCTTGAGGGAAAGTCTTTTGTTTTCCGGTGCTCTGCTGGTGGGGTTCGTCATCGTCCTCGCTTGGCGCGTCGAGCCCGTTGTGTTCGGCGTTGAGTCTGCCGGACTGTTTAAAAACCCAACAATCTCGGTGGGTGTGGTTTGCAGGCCTTCCAGAGGTACTGTGGATTTGACATATCCGATCCAAGATTTTGTTTAAGTTGGATAGCTCATCACTGTTGTCCTTAAGAGGCAGTGTTTTATTGTTTGGCCGCAAGCTTTTGAATCCGGCGTTGACCGCCGTGTTCTTTGGGCTTTTTTCTTTATTCCGGCGTTGATCCTTTCTGCGCCGTGATTTTCCGTTTCCATCTCTGGTCTCGAATGTACTCGGGTCGCTGGTGATGTATCTTGCTAGCCAGCTGTCCTCCCCCGCACAAAAGCGGGTCATGAGGCTTGTTAGCGTGGCCATTGTCCTTGGCTTCTCTTGGCTGAGGTGTCTGGCGAGCCATTCGTCTCGGACGTTGTGTTTAAAAGCTGCTAAGGCTTAAGCGTCCGGACAGTCGACTATTTGGTTCTTTTTAGTAAGGAACCTGTTCGAGAATTCTTGTGACTCTCGAGCTGTTGAGTTATATGACTTAGATCGTTCGCATCCGGAGGCGGACATAAGTCCTTGAAAATTTGCTCTAAACGTCCTCAAGCTCTTCCCAACTTCCATGATGTTTTTCGGGACGCTTTTGAGCCAATGCCGAGCTGGCCCTTTGAGCTTGAGGGTAGATATTTTATGGCGTGGAGATCATCTCCTCTAGCCATGTGTATGTGTAGTATGTAATCTTCTATCCAGACTCGAGTCATTGTTCCGTCGTATGCCTCTATGTTTATGGGTTTGAACCCTCTTGGAAATTCATGGTCCAGCACCTCATCGGTGAAGCATAGTGGGTGTCTGGCGCCAGATTTGGGTGTGCCGCTGTCTTGAACACTTGGCGTGTTGTGTTGCTTCCTGGGGCCCTCTTTTTTGGCCCGTAAATGGACCTGGCTGGGCCATCTGTTTTCCCAGGATCATGAATCAGCTTGTGTGCGGCGCCGCTTATCGCTTTTGGCCTGTCATCTGGCCGTCTATCCGCCAGCGGCCTCTTTGTTCTTTATTTGTGGGGCTCTATGGCTTCCTCGTCAAATTCTGGCAGCAGCTTGCGCTTCGGGTAGCTCTTTGTTTGGTGGCCATTGCCATATTTGTCTGCGGTCTTGAGTACTTTGCTCCACCTCATTCTGAGTATGTCTTCCACTCTTTTTAGCTTCCGTTTTTCCTTCTTCAGACTTCTTGCAGTGGCGACGAGTCTTTTGTGAAGGTTCTTATGCTCCGGTGGTGTGTCCGGCGTGAGGTCGTCCAGACTGTTGGTTTCGTTGGGCATGGATTAATTATCCGGTTCGTTCTGTTCGGACGGTTGCTTGGTTGCATGTTCGTCATCCACTGGTTTGCCCTGCTCTATTGCTGGGTTATTAGGAATGCTGTTTATGTCGAGGCGGGACTTAGGGCGGCGTCTACGTTGCCGTTTTGGTTGTTTGTCGGCGGGATTATCCTTTGCCGCGCCCTATTGTTCCTCGTTATCGCTTCCTTTTGGGGTGTCCACCATATATACGTCATGCGTTGGGGTGGTCTTCCAGTGCCCTGCAGGCGCTGGTTCTTGATCGTCTCCGGCATCGTCGTCCATGCCGTCGATGTCTTCGGAGTCGTGGTCTAGCATGTCGGTTAGATCGTCGACAGTGGCTACAAAGTTGGTGGTGGGTGGGCTTTGAATTTCTTCGACGTCCGCGTCCCAGCCATCCTGGCCGTAGTCCGGCCAGGGCTCTCCGGACCGCGAGAGATGCTTTAGCGATTTCAAGATGTCGCCAAAGGGTGAGTGTTGAAAGATGTCCGCAGCGGTGAACTCCTTAATCGGCGCCCAATCAGATTCGATTGGCAGGGGTGCAGGAGGTTCAGAGTCCGGCAGGGAGTCCGGCACCTCGGAGTCATGAGCTTTATAAGGGACGAGGTCAGTGTTCGATTCCATCACCGTGGAAGTTGCAGCTCCCGAGGCGGTGTCCAGCCACCCGTCCTCAATCTGCGCGATCGGCTCCGGACTATGGGTCGAGGCGGATTCGTGTGCGGCCTCAAAGGTCTTGTCGGTGGCGAGTTAGGTCGTGCCCATCGAGGCGGTCGCGGCACGCTTCGGCTGCGGCTCGGATCCATCGAAGATCAAGTCTCCGCGGATGTCCGCCGTGAAGTTTAGGCTCCCAAATCTGATCACGGTGGCAGGGCGTAGCTTCGATCTGCTCGGATGGCCAAGTGAATTGGCCCGATGCGAAAGCCGCCGAATACGAAGATCTGTCCGGGGAGAAAAGTCTCACCCAGCACCGCATTGTTGTTGATTGAAGAAGCCATCAAGCCTATCGGTGACGACACAGAGGTACTCTCAATGAAAGCACCAATGTCGGTGTCAAAACCGGCGGATCTCGGGTAGGGGGTCTCGAACTGTGCGTCTAGGCGGATGGTAACAGGAGACAAGGGACACGATGTTTTTACCCAGGTTCGGGCCCTCTCGATGGAGGTAAAACCCTACTCCTGCTTGATTTATATTGATGATATGGGTAGTACAAGAGTGGATCTACCACGAGATCAAGGAGGCTAAACCCTAGAAGCTAGCCTATGGTATGATTGTTGTAATGGTTGTTCGTCCTACGGACTAAAACCCTCCGGTTTATATAGACACCGGGGAGGGTTAAGGTTACACAGAGTCGGTTACAATGGTAGGAGATCTACATATCCGTATCGCCAAGCTTGCCTTCCACGCCAAGGAAAGTCCCATCCGGACACGGGACGAAGTCTTCAATCTTGTATCTTCATAGTCTTGGAGTCCGGCTGACGATGATAGTCCGGCTGTCCGGACAACCCCTAGTCCAGTACTCCCTCAGTCGTGCCAACCAACATGTGGTTGGATGGTTAGAGGACAGTGGTTTCTCGAGCCCACCAAGGTTAAAGTCCCGGTGCTTGCATTTATCTTGCGTTAATTTTAGTATTTTCCAGTGATGTACGTTTAGTGGGAGAAGACGTTCCACTCGACTACGAGGCACCTATGGTAACTTCGTAAAATCTCAAGATCATATATGCTGGCCCACTCTCTCGAAGGTGCGGCGGCGGACCGGTGATGGGGAGTGGTTTCGGGGAGGGCGGGCCGGCCGCGGGCGGTGGGGGCAGGCGGTTCGTCCGGTGGTGGCTGGCGGCTCGGGGGCGTGGAGTTTGATGATAAACTGGAGGCCCTTGATTTCGTATCCAACGGCTGGAAAATCTAATGACCAGAGATGAAAAAGTCAGTCGACTGACGTGTAGCCTCACCATGCGCGTACACATGCGCACGCAAGACACGCGCGCATGTAGGCGTGCAACAACGACTGCGTACACATAGCGTACACATGCACGCATGCTTTGGCGTGCAACAACGACTGCGATACACATGCACTCACGAACACCGCGCGCACGCACCCATGCATGCAACATGAAGCGCACCCTTGCGTCACGCACCCATGCATGCAACACTGAAATGCACCCTTGCACGCACGCAACACTTTCGCGCGCCTGCATGCACACAGCACACGACGCAAGACACACGCTTAACTACATGAAAAATATGACGTCACACTCAATGAACAATCGTCGGTTTATGAAATGCCCACTTCTGACCGCCCTGGCCCAGCAAAGGTTCCTCTGCTATGCGCTGCCTGCGTTGGGTCAGCGACATGCGAGCCATGCACCCAAAGACCCTGCGTCGGTGGAAGAACGGCGCTGTCCTAGGTCGGTCGGCGCCACTCGCGGCACGCCCGGCTGAACACGCCTCCGTGCCGCATTCAAATGCCTCCACTCTGGACACACGTCCGTTCATGACCAGGCCGGCGTTAAATGCAACGCCGGCCGAGCTCCTCCCGTCCGCCATCTATTTAATCTCCTATTTAAACGAGGCCAAACGCCGACCAAGAATCGCACACCTCGGCCGCTCCCCTATCTCCTCCACCATTTTTTCCACTCTTACAATGGCTTACGAAGAGTAGTTATTCCGAATCCAAGCCAGCTGGGTAGCCCGCCGGATACGAGCTATGCATCTCGCTGATCCACCTCCCTCCCCTCGCCCGAGCGGGCGATTTGCCGCCCCAAGCGGTAGCGGTTCAACAACTTCGCCGCTCGAGCCAGCTCGGCGAGGCGGCGCCGCAGGCGTCGTTCTTGCCGTCCCGCCGCCGCCTCGTACCGCGTCTCCCATTTCTATGGCGAGACTCCCATGCCGGCGACCGCGCCATGCAAGCAGCGACAGAAGCCGGGTGCGCGGAGAGCGACGAGTCGGTGGCCAGCGCCTCCGCATCCGCCGCCATCATCGAGGAGAAGTAGAACATGGGAGGCCGCCGCAGCTTGGGTCCCATGAAGGCCACCGCGGAGGCGACGCCGGCGTACATAGCAGGTGTCTTGCTGGATCCTTTTGTTGCGAGGACCTTCGTCGACCCTGCATGGGCTCCACGGAAGAGGTCAATGTTAGGATGAACTCGAGCCGGTGCCGGCCATGGCGAAGTAGTGGCCGGTGATGAACTCGAACCGGTGCCGGCAACCATCATCTTGGCACCAGCCAATGATATCGGTTAGGCGGTGGGGAAGTGAGCTGTCCTTTGCCTTTGAAGCATATACCTTGGGGCTCCGGCGATCCGGTGATCGTGTTGTCGGACATGAGGAACACAAATCGATCGGCGGGCGACCATTTAGGCCATGTATTATATACCTGTGTTGTCCAGAACTAGCACCGCGTAGTTCATTTGAATGTAATGAAATCCGTCATGTTTGTGTGAAAATCCGGTATTTTATATGATTTCGGTCATTGTTTATATGAAATACTCCGATGGTTGCGTGAATGAGTATCAGTTTGTCTACGTGTTTGCGTGAATTTCGTCCGATTGGTTGAGTTGTTGTCATAATGTGTGCGACTACGGTTGGATGGCGTAATTTGCGGGTTGCCGGTCGGTCTGCGGGCGGCTCGGGCGGCGCTGTGGGACAAAAAAACACAGCTCGTGCGAGCTCGTCTCCAACGTGCGCGCTGGAGGATGCATGACAGCATGAGCACCCGAGCCATTCCTCGGTCATCGGTGGCAAAGGCACCGGTGGACAAAAGGGTCGCCAATATTTTGGCTACCCCGGGCAAGATCCAAACAGCCCCTCCCAACAGATTCAAATCCCTCGTTCGCCGTGGAATTTTGCCATGTGTCGTTTTCATGGACTAGCAAGATGCCCGTGCATTGCACGGAACATCCAGATGCATTTTTCTACAAACTCTCGCATGCATGCAAGGGATAATTAATGTCCTCCTTTGCTAGTACCACGAGGCAAACACCATTAATATTGCATCGATTAGTGTTAGTGGCCTTGTATATCGCAAATTGTAATTTTGATAGTGGCCTTGTATATAAAAATGGAGGGAGAAATATGAGAGATAAGGTGAGGAGGAGTGGGGCATGGTGCCGTGGTGGTGACTGGTGGTCGGACTGGGCGGAGGCATGGGGATGGACGGCGCATTATGTCTAGGTTTGTGTCTCTCTCACACACACCCACATAGGTGGGGGGCGTGCATGAAGAGAAGAGGTGCACGCACGGCGCGCGTACTCCCGTCTCTTTCCCAACCACACCCGCGCGGGTACACGGTGGAGCTCATTTCTGTACGAAAAAGGCAGCCCACGTGGTAATTTGGCACATGTACTGGTTGTCCACTTGGTGGAGGGAGGATCGTCTACCATGGGTGAACAAACAAATTGCGACTTGACGCGTTAAGTTAAATTAAAAAAAGAGGCAAACCATGTGGGGCCTACCTTAGAGGCAAGGCTCTATACCTTTGGAGTACTTTTGATGTGTCCGTCAACTCATAGAGCGGGAGAAACTTGCTTAATCGCCGTCTCCCCCCCACCAGGCGCGGTGGCTCGCAGGATGAGGTGAAGCTGTAGTACTATTATGCGCCTTCGCCCGCTCCCACGCCCAGTGGTGGCTCGAGCACGAGGAGAAAATTTTACTACTCCCTCCGTTTACTCCTCGTCCCTACTCGTACTTTGGTTAGTACTCCCTCTATTTACTTATAAAGGCCACTATAAAAATACATTTTGCATCTATACAAGGCCACAAATAGTAATCGAGACAAAAGTTACTACTCCCTCCTTCCCGGTTTATGGCTCAATTTCAAAATCTCTCCAACCAAGGTAGAGCGGTGAGTGGTGAATTAATTTAAGTAGTTTGCACAGTACGCTCGTTTTTCTCAAGAAGTTATGTTTACCGAGGAATTAATTAGAATGAGTGCATGAATGACCACTAAATTTCCATGAACTTGTACATGCATTGGTTAGTTTCCTCTTGACACTGCTCGCGTCGGGTGATCTAACGCACCTCGAAACCCAACATGTAATGGTACTACTATAATAGTATAGTACTAGGATTGAGACTTATCAAACGGAAAAATGAATGTTTTTTTAGATAAGCCCTATAAACCCTGGTGGGTACGTACTCCGTAAAAACAGATTTTTCCAAAACTAAGTCACTCCCTTTCATGAATTCTATAGTATACTCCTCCGTCGACGCTCCCTTTCATGAATTCTGTACTTCTTGTCGCCGACATGTGGGACATAAAGCAACTGGGTCGACGTGTCAAGCACGAAATAACAGTGCAGAACAGCAGGGGGACGCACCCCACTCGTACCGGCCCAGTGTTAGTAATGAGCAATGAGACGTCAAATCACAATGCCGCACCTTCCCAGACAGACGAAGCAACCATTATTTCACACTTCGGTTGGACATCATCTCAAACCACGTACTAGTATTGCTTCTGCCTCAAAAGGGACATGCGCATCGCCTTGGTACATCATGACACGTGGGACCGCATGACAGGCCATGCTCCCCCGCCGATCGCTGGGTAAAATCACCTCATTTTTACATACTTCCTCCGGATCGGTTTACTACATGGCATGCACGTCGTTCTAGGTTGAGAATTTAACTGGCTATATATATATGTGTTGAACAGTACGCTAGCCTTTTAAAAAATGTATACTTTTGTACAGTAGTACTCCACTATCGATGGATTGCGCCATGGAGCAAAAATTGAAATTTTAAAAAAAAGGTGGTACATATAGATAGCGCTTGTTGCCAAATTATGCATATAGTACTATTAAAAAGCTAGTACGTGCTTAATTGGGGTGCTAAATTCTATTAACGAAATACTAGTACTAGTATGTACATACTGAAGAGTTAAAGTAACGAGAAGAAACATAACATAGTTCTGCTGGGGGCTCAGCACAGCACACCCTCAAATTAAACTAAGCACACCTGAAATTAAACTATGCAACTAATCTGATAGACACTGCATTAGAAGTTTAGAACCGCCATGAGCAACGACACTGCCACCTTAATTACTCGGAGTCCTCGTCCACGTCCTCGACTTTGTCCTTGTCCCCCTTCCTCTTGGCTGATACTTCTTTGCTTGAACTGCCAACTTGGCTGTCGCTCTTCATCCAACCCTTGTAGATATTGAAACAATGGTAGCCATCCATTGCAGCATACTGGATGTGGTCTATATCTAGCACATTCCGCTGCCATGCATGACGATGAAATGTGTAATGAGGTTTCTCCAATTTGCGGTACGAAGGATGAACCATGGCTCTGCCGAGTCGGCGTGAGGGTGACGAGAGGGCACCAACCAATTCTTACGGAGGTCGAAGGGTTGCCTACAACGAGGCCTATCCGCCGAGACTTCTTTGTCGTTCTTAAAGTCAACAGTAACGAATTTAACTGTTTTGTCCTCAAGGAAGTTCTTAAAATCCTGGCACTCAACGTCGGCATGCCATATGTGGTAGACCAAGCAAACGTTATGTACGCAAACCTGGATCACGGCGGGCTTCTTCCTCTCTTCGTCCTTTAGATCCTTCCCTCGTCCCAGGACTGTGGTGTACTCAACATCTAGCTCAGCGGCCCACTCATCATGTGAGTTTTCGAACATGCGTCTGAAGCAAGAAAGGCATCCTTTCACCATCGTGGAAGTACGGGTGTAGATGACGTCGAACTCATCGCCGGTGATGGTTCTAACCTTGTACTCACCGCCGATCGGGGAGATTTGGGCGCCATGGATTTGGGAGGAGGGTTAGGATTAGTGGAACTGCCGTAATGTGAATGGACGGGACGACTAGGAGCGAACCGCCATAGTATTAAAGAACGTGCGGGAAAGAGTAGGAGCGAACTGCCGGCGTCGCGAACAGCAGGGTAGTGGCTTTCCATTCTCCCATGATACGGGCTTCCGAGAGCCCTTGGATCTGAGATCGAACGGTTGCATGGCGTGATTCTAGACCTATGGGTGAATATCCCATCCTGGAGGGTTATTCTTAAAAAATTCAGCAACTTAGCATGCGACTGTTTGATCTCAGATCCAAGGGCTGCCAGCAACCCGTATCATGGTCGCACCTACCACGACCGTCGCGTCGCTCGCGTGGTCGCGCCCTTGGAGATTGAACACGGTGCGTTAGGCTATCTGATGTTGGCATGTCATACATAGTCATCACTTAGTCACTCATACTACAACAAGGTTGGCTATAAGGTTGGCTATAAGTGTATTTTTTTACTCCTCTCTATCTCTTTCTTCGTACTCCCTCCGTCCCATAATATAAAAACGTTTTTGATAGTAGCTAGTGTAGTGTCAAAAAACGTTCTTATATAATGGGACACAGGGAGTACTAGTATTTATTGCATTTGCCAAGGAGTGACCTCTTCCAATGAAATGGTGTTGCTAAGTTTGCTTCATTTAATTAGCTATAGACTCAAAATTGTCTTTTCACCTAGGTACACACGCTTAGCACCGTTTCTTCATTGGGTCACCAAACTAGTCTCTCTCTTCTTGATTAACTTGCCACATCAGACTTTATGCCTATGTGGCAAGCGTAAGCACCTGTAGGAGAAAGTAAGTACAATACCATCTTAGGCTGTGCACTGTGACCAAGGAGGAGGAGAAAACAGGAAACGTCAACGTTTATTTGCTAATTAATAGTATTGCATGCAATGAACTAACCACTGCATGTCGTGTTTGATAGTCTCAAGTCATTAAAAGCATGCACACCCTTTATCTCTTATTGGTTGATATGTCAAGAAACAAGAAACGAGGTAGAAGTTAATGCACCGCGCCTAAGTGTTTTGGGATTATTTGATTTTCGTAAGATGACTTACACACCTAGACGGAGGGTGCGCTTTACATGGCATTTTTGCATATGTGGAGGAAAGAGAGGCAAGGAAAAAG
This sequence comes from Aegilops speltoides, assembly GCA_021437245.1. Taxonomy (NCBI): domain Eukaryota; kingdom Viridiplantae; phylum Streptophyta; class Magnoliopsida; order Poales; family Poaceae; genus Aegilops; species Aegilops speltoides. Next base: position 60,087 of record JAHHZJ010001389.1, read on the forward strand.
TGGAGAAGTGGGCTCTCATGCAAGATCCAGCCTCTACTACTACATGGTGGAGCATTGGGAGAGGCACCTGTATGGAGGTGGTCAGGAATCGGGAGACTCACGCCGGTCATAGCGCCGCAGTTAAAATGATAATGGAAAGTCAAATCACGGGGCCGCACCTATCCAGCAGTAACTCGCTATCAAATCACACAGCCCTACGTTTGCAGCAGCCTACTCCCTCGTCTTCTCGCATCTCTGTCGAACCGACTAGGCGGAACTGCCCCGCCTACCGCGCAGGAAAAGCCCCGCCCTCGACTTTTAAATACAATTACTCCCTCCGTCGGATGTGTTTGGTTGAAGGTATTGTATGAATGGATTGGGACCATTCAATTTTTTTGGGATTGAACCATTCAATTCATGTGTTTGGTTGAATATAAGAGATGAGCTAATTATTTAAGACGGGACCACCAGTCATGCTCACATAGTCATGCATGCAAAGGGTGGCCATTTGATTCGACCAATTTGGTTGGGTGGAATGGTTCGGCATCTTCAAGGCATATTCTCTTTTTTTGACTCGAACCATTCATGTGCTTTATAACCAAACATGTCTATTTTCTGAATGATCCCAAGCCATTCATGACCACCCTTGCAAGCAAACGCACGTCATCTTACGAAAACCAAATAATCCCACAATACTAAGGTGCGGTGCATTAACTTCTACCTCGTTTCTTGTTTCTTCACATATCAACCAATAAGAATCCAATGATATACTTTTTGTGACATAGTAACTCATATTTAGTTAGTCAAATGGATGACCTAGAACTACGTGCAGGCCCTATAAACTGAGACGCCTACAAATAAAAAACCGAGAGCGGAGAGGGTAGTTCAAAGACGTATCTTTTAGATCTATATAGTCGGGATTCACCAAGGAGCAAAACCAAGTGGTAGGCTGCTCTGTCGTGTTGGCGTAACAACTCAAGCGGTCGATCCGCTGCGAAATGGCAACACACTTAACAGGACCCTTTGGCGGACATGTGGCTCATCCACCGTCTTGTTCCACGTGCGATGCACCAAATTACAGATTGAACAGCGGTTGGAATTGGAGGCACCCGGTCATAGCGCCCTTGATAGTAGAAAATGGCGATGAGGGTCAAATCACAAAGCCCCACCTTTCCGCATTAATTTGGATGGACGAAGCAACCATCATTTCACTCTAGCGGCGCAAGAGCATAAAGAAAAGAGAAAACAATGATGCGTGCGGCAGCTACCTAGGGCACCCTAGGGTAGGGGTCTCCACTACAGATCCTTTTTTTAAAGCGCCTCCACTACAAATCGGCTTCTCCCTCGTCCTCTTGAAGAAAACCGATGATGAGTGCGGCGGTAGGGTTTGTAGGAGTACTACGGCGTGCGGGGCCACGTCGTAGTAAACGGGTTCGAGTGATCGAGTCGACACCTTAAATATGTGTGGGCCGCTTGGTTTTACAGGAACGAGGCAACATTTTGGGTTCGGGGACCAGTGGAGATATAGCACGTACAAAAAATTGTGGACGTAGGTTCGACCAAAAGGCAATGATGCATGGGCCCTGCATTTTGATATACCCGGGGCCGCGTGAAATTTGCTACTCTACTCAAAACTAGTAAGGTACACATGTATTGAATGCATGAGATTTCGAAACCAAATTATGAATAAATACATACTATAGCATGTAAAGCTTTGAGTCATATATGCATGATGTAGATGTTTGTTTAGTTCTTATAGTTCATCTCATTCAAAATCAATTAGTTTTATAAAAATGTTAAGATTCATGGGGTTGTGCATTGTAAATCATAAAGTAAAAAAATAATGGCAATTCATTTAGAAAAAATAATCAATTATGATACAGAAGATTCTAGAACAAAGGAGAAGTGCTTGTGTTTTGAGGTTTGTGCATTATGCTTAAGTTCAACCATGGAGTCTTCTAAATTGTACATGTGGCGGATCTGGTGGAATGTTGATGATATCCAATGGCCGATGGTGCTCGGATTTTCCCATCTACTGCCTTTGTCGGGTTAGCTTCATCCAGCGACCATCTTTCAAAGTTATTGGCACACTATATAGTTCTTTTGCCATAGTTGCATGTTTTGGAAAAAAGCTACTAGTGGGTTGTACTATCTATTTAGGAATAGAAGATGCATACGTGGAAGTTGTAGGGAAAGAGATGACATGGAGCATCTCAATTCCTATGAGTAGGGATTGGAAAAGAGATGTCATTTGGTTCACATCATAGGAACTTTTCTATTGAATCTAGAGATGACATGTATCTCAATTCCTATGAGGGATTAGTAAAGAGATGTAATTTGGTTCATATCATAGGAACTTTTCTATTGAATATACGCTAATGTTTATTTTCCTTTGAAATTAAGGGAGTATAGGAATCCATTCATATGAACCAAGTGGTTCTAAAGCTGTAGAAATGATATCATGTTTATTTCCTTTGAAATGTAGAGTATATGAATCTATTCCTACGAACCAATTGGCTCTAAAGGAAAAAAATCCTATAAAAATCATATCATATAGAGTTCCTATGATATTCCTCGACACTAAAGGATGGTTGAAATTGCTGCGGGTGATACGATGGTCTTTCTTTGTAGACTCCTCGCCCATCTTTATAGTTACCTATCGAAGATGAATGAAATGATATATCTGAGGTATTCTACATGTGCAATTTGGTACACTAAAACTTCGGTAAAAGTTTGCGAGGTTCTAATTTTCAATAAAGCTATATGCTTGCATTTCGAGCGGAGGAGCATCGGCAATTGCTAACACTCACGTGGAAGATTTGTGTGTAGGAGGAGTGGCTGTTCTGTTAAATGACATGGCAAAACTGCACTATCGGATGCCGATCTAACGGTTCTTACGGCATTCGTGAGGAAAAGGCTTGTGGAGAACGTTTGTCGGATAATGATTTACGGACACATGCATTGCATTGATCGTGCCCCCTCTCTCTCACGCACGCACCCTCACGAGTCACGACTCTCCGAGTCCTCTCGCAGACTTCACGTCGCACCCATCCTCTATCTGCGGGTAGCGTCATGCACATATGTGCTCTTCACACCTACCCTCGAACTTCTAAAAACAAAAGGCAGCACGCACATTTTATTTTAGCTCACACGTCACACACTTATACTATTACTCTTGCGGCAAACGTTCTTTGGGCATAGTATATGTTCTACTCTCACGAAGAGAAGCAGTGCACGCACGCACTAGTTCTCTCACACCCCACTCGCGGGTACACGTAGGAGCGCATTTTTTGAAGCCGGTACAACAAAATCACTCCACTATATATAAAAGCAGGAGCCTTAGCGCTTGCTTTACTAGGGTTCCTCTCGTTCACTCTCTCATGCTCTCCAGATCTAAGCAAGACATAGGTGGCCACACTCTCTCTCTCTCTCTCTCAGCTCACGGCTGGTCACAAATCCGGTCGGACAACCTCGACCGGGGCAGGGGGTGTAGGTGCATCGTTCATGCTGTCGGCGGCGGCGAGGGAGGAGACCAAAGGCTGCCCAGCGTCCCGATCGGCGGCCGTGTCGTTCTCTCGAGAAGCGCCCGGCTCGGGAGGGCCTCGACCCCTTCTTCCTCCTCGTGGTATTGTGGCCAAGATGCGGCCTCCGGCGCCGTCTTTGCCACATGCCGGCGACCCTCGGTATATATTCCTTGAAACCTGCCTTGCTCTCGCCCCAGCTCTTCCCCTTCGTGTGGATCCTTTTCTACTTCCGTCCGCTGTTACAAAGCCACCTAGACTTCTGCTATTATTAGAAGTAAAGCTAGTTCATACAGTGAACTCAAAGCGTTGGTTCAAACAGGGAAGAAAGTGGGAAAGCTGTAGCATGAATATAGGACTTGGTTCTAAGAGGAAACGGGGGAAAGTAGTAATATGTGTCACAGTTTAAATAACCATATTTTGTATCTGCGCAAACAGGGATGTCTGTCTCCATATCGTTTGGGGATGTCTGTCTCCGTATAGTTTCTATCCGTGCAATCAAAAGCACACACCTTAGTTTTAGTACAACTTCACAAAATGAGATGGCTATCCCTCATTGCCGTCGTCTAACCTCCATCTTCAAGGTATCCCTACATTGGTAGTAACTAAGGTAGAATGACCAGCATAATCTAAAAGAAGCTGATTAAATACGTTTTACTTCACGATTGCGATTGCACGGACGAGCTTAAAACAACTGCATCCTAGTCCGGAATGCACTTTCTACAGTTCATCCATGAACCGAGGACTAGCCGGCACGGCATTTGCATGGCGGTTTTTGGACGGTCTTGTGGACAAGAGGCATTGAGGTCCTTATTTACGCAAATAGCGGTGCTTAAATTTAGTGGAATGCACAAGCATTTCAGCTGGTCGATACTTTGCATGGTTGATTCAGCATTCAGTGAGACTACAATTATAATTGGTTATACGGAATGAGAGAACCTAACCACGGATGGTGGCAACAAGAAAAACCGAGTGAACTCTAGGAAATTTAAGCTGCGGGAGGCCCTTTGCTCGAGAAGCCTTGCTTGTTTTTTCCTGATTTGTAAACCTTCTCACAACTTTGTTTTTTGCTGTGAACTAGTATATGTTTGTTATGTTCTATGAATCATTGAGATGTATAAAATTGCTTAACTTATGATTTTCAAGATTTTTATGAAGATGAGTTTAATTGTGAGTGTTCCACATGAGCGCTGGACTAGCGTGTGAATGTTTGGAATTTATTACATTGTGGCCTCAATTAACTGCATGAACTAATATAACAAGATACATAGTAGTTGCTTATATGTCAGACATCAGATTGTTGATTGTTAGCTGGTCGATAGCCTAGTGTTGAAGCGAGCTGAGCCAATGTGCCGTGTTTTGCACAACTGCTTACAAGTGGGGTAGCACCAACAGTGTTTACAAGTACTTATGTATACGTCGGCGCACGGTTCTCGAACGAGTGCTCTATTTCATCAAAACACACACTGCTCGTATGATAAACCGTGACAACTTATGTCTTACCATGCCATATTCATGAAAAAACTAGTGAGGACGCATCTGTTTCGGCAACAATTACGATGGTTCTCACATGATTCACGGGCACACAAAAGTAGCAGCAGTTCCCATAGGACGGATTCAAGCGAGCACTAGCCCCGGAGGGGTCGATAACAGAAAGGTTCAGATAATTAGACACAATCCAAACTACTATTAAACACTAGCTAGGGCAACTATTTCATGCCTCGATCTAATTTGGGATGGACACAAGACGGACCTTGCCATGAACATCATCGAGGACGTCCCGCAGCAGCTCAATCATGTGAACCTTCACGAAGACAACCTTGTGGCCTTGCCACTGATAAACTTGTTTGTGGAGGCATGCCATGTCATCTTCCTGCGTAAGCTTGACAAGAACAGTATGCCTCACAAATGAAGGAGTAGCTTTGAACTTCTTGTGCTTCAGTACACCCTGGACAACACGCCTGACAACAGTGAGGCTGGAATACAACTCTTCATTGGTATAACCGCAAATGGCTTCCAGGATCCAACAGCCTAAGAACTCTGTTTTCCCAGTGCGTATATTTAGGTCGTCCGCCTCATAGCGAGTGACATGCACAACCACACAATCCTTGTCTGCATCAGGGCTCTAATTGAAACAGAAACAAATTTTGAATTACTTTCAGTATAAGAACCACAAGTTATTTAAACCACTATGTATAGCATGGCATCGAAGCTAATAAAATTTTGCATTATTAATCACCACATACTTCCTTTTCTAAAAAAATCACCACATACTTAGATTAAAAACCACAATCGAGATCGGCAAAGAAGGAAATCACCTTGGGCAGCTCAGCGGGGGACACATCCTCGAAGGGGGAAAACTGCTCCTGCAGTGCCACGGGGGTTGTAACCTCAAACGGGGCGTTGACCATCTCAGTAGTGGCCGTGAGCATATCTGGGGTCGGCTCGGTGGTTGCCTCCATCTTCTTGGAGCTCTCTGTCTCGTGGGGATCAGCCTCCCGCGTCTGCTCCAATATCGGCAGATCTTTGCCTCGTTCTCCTTGGTCCATCATGAAACTGACAAATACTAGGAGACCACTGAAAGGAAAACACAATCACAATGACAATGAAACAAAAAGAGAGTGAGGGTCGGTTATTGCTTTGCAAAAGTTCTTTTTTTTTTCTCTGAACAAAAATATACCAACATCAAGGATCCGCTTACCTTCCCTTCATTGGGCAGATGCGAGTGTTGCCTTTCTTGAAGACGGTGAGGGAGAAGGGGATTCAGCGAGGAATGAAATGATTGTTGCTTCGTCCGTCAAACTTAGACTACGGGGAGGTGGGGTTTTGTGATACGACGGCTCGTTACTGCCGCGCTACGACCGGGGTGACTCTCCGCCTGCATACTGCCTGCTAATTTGGTGGATGGCATTTGGGCCCGCGTGCTGCATGGCCCGCATGTTGGTGAACAAAAGTATAACGGCATTCAGTAGAGGGAGATGTTTCAATGACCTAGGAGGAGCCAGAAGCGGTAGAGTGTCTCCACTGTACTAGTAGTAGTTGTTTTTCTGGGTAGCTGTAGAGTGTCTCCACTGTACTAGTAGTAATTGTTTCTCTGGGCCCAAGACAAAACAGCCAATCCACACTAGTAAATAGTAAAATCAATTCAAAAGGCATTACCCACACCCAAAGACACCGCCCTCCTCCCCACAAAAAAACACAGGTGCTCTTCTTCCTCCTCGCTCCCACCCACCTCACGTCACTCATTCCTCTGAAAACCCCAGCTCCCCTTCTTCCTCACTCCTACAGAAAACCCCAGCTCCCTTCTTCTTCGCTCAAGACTACAACTAGGCTCATCATTAGTTACTCTACTCAAATCCGTGGTAGCGGCGCCCTCGAGAAAAATGGGTCGGTGACCCCAGCGCCAAGAAGATGAGGCTCCCTTGTGCGGCCTTTGTTGTAGATCCCGCACCGCAGCGCAGGGAGAAGCGGCGACCCGCCCCACCGGATCCCAGAACCCGTAGAATCTCGGGTGGACCGCATCAGCGATCTCGGGACGCCGTCCTTGGGAGATCATCTCGCTTCTCCCCACCAAGGATTGCTGCCGCACCCAAGTCCTCTCAATTGGTGGCGCCCTCTATGGCGCGCCGTGCCTTAATCTCGCGTCGTCAGCTATCTCTCTTCAATGATTTTGAAATCCCCAAAGCCATCATCTCCTCCCACCAGGGCTCCGTTCAAAGCCTCTGCATCCCGTCATGCTACCTGAGCAAGCATACCATGCCCTGCATGGTGGACGCCTGGCTGAAATCCCTTGAATTCACAGAACTACAGCTACTTGAGTTCCACTATTCCCCTGGAAATCACATACCACATACAGAACGCCATGAACTTGTGCCCTCAGCACCGATGTCCATCTTGCGGTTTTCCTCCTCTCTCCACACCGCCACCTTTGTGCTGTGCTACCTTCCAGACAATCTGGTACTAAACCTTCGACTCCCATTTCTCAAGAAACTTTCACTTGTGCGGGTTCGTATATCGGAGGCCTCATTGCACAACATCATCCACTCCAGTTGCCCTGCGCTGGAGTGCTTGGTGCTTGTTTTCACAGTTAGAATTGGTTGTCTCCAAATAAAGTCGCCTAACCTTGTAAGAATTGGAATTTCTTTTGACGGAAGGCAGCTCATCATCAAGATGCCCTTCACTTCAAGGTTGATCCTTGATTCTAGTTATTCACCGTTGCAAATAACCGTCCTCTCTGCGCCTAAACTGGAGACCTTGGGTGTAATACATGATCTCTGTGCTCATTTCAATATGGTGTTTGGCTCCACAGTTCTTCAGGTACTTTATATTATCATCTACACTTGTAACCATATGCTGCATTTTAAATTTCTGCGCATAATTTATATATCATCTTGGAGTACACATTTTGTACTAATATTATGTTCTATGCTCAATGAAGAGTTTCTCCATGGATGGCCTATCAATGGTGCTGGATTCTATCAAGATCTTATATATCCAAATGAATAGTTTTGATCTGAACAAGATTATTGGCTTGCTGCAATGCTTTCCATGTCTGGAGAAGTTGTATATAAAGGTGATAATTTCACGCACATTGGAAGCCCGCACATAGTGTACTAGAATTAACCGTTCAGCTATTGCTCTTTCGACACTCTTCTTTTAGACCTTAACTGTTTTTAATTTTCATGACTATTTAGGCAACAGGACGGGGTAAGAACATTATAACCAATCGGTGGATTCATAAGCATCAGGATTTTCTCACTTCTCATGAGATTTGATTGAAGACAATAACGCTAGAACGATATGTAGCCAACCGTGCAAACACAAGATTTGTCACATTCTTCCTGCTGAATGCGAGGTTACTATTGTCCATCAGGCTTAAGTTTATCAGCAGCATGGTTTTGATGGATGGGTATGTCGAAGAGCAAAAAAAGGAGTTTCAAGTGGGCAAAAGAGCTTCTGAACATGCCGGGCTTCTATTTACAACATATTGTGGTCATAATCCAGTAAATTTTACGGTCCAGGATGTTCATTCTATGGACTGACCGATCCATTTGTTGTGACTGAAAGCAGTCTTTGGAGTTAGATGTTGTTGCCCTTTTCAATCTGGGTTTTTGTAAACACGATGAACAATCAACCCTCGTGCTTTTGTATAGTTTGTAAGCTGGAGTTAGATGTTCCTGCCCTTTTCAACTCGGTTGTGTTGTCATATTTTCTTTGAAACAAGGCAAATGGCTTGCCATTCGTTTAATTTAAGTGATATTGTAACAAATCACAACCAAGGGAAATAACATCACTCACGCCGGCTGCTTGAGCTCTTTGTGCATTCTGAAGCCAAGTGACTAGCCCCCACCACCCCCACTAGTCAACCCTCGTACTCCCCTCCGCCTGCGACTGGACCGGCGCATCTTCAATGGCTCCTGTTCGTTCCGTCCGAGGCCTCGCCGTCGTCCTTCGCCTTGCGGCCTTGGTTCGCTAAATGCGCTTGTGGTCGCGCCTCCTCTTGCGTTGTCAACGTCGTCAACAACCGAGAGGAACAAGGAGATGATTGTACATGGAGAGGATGACAGTAGGGACCCACCAGCGTCATGGCAGCATGCAAGCAAGTGCCTCTACAGTACAAGCCCAAAAATATGGTTCCTCCTAATGGTTGGACATCTGGGGCTCACGCCATCGTCAACGTAGTCAATAAACAAGAGAATTACACTACGAGCGGCTGACACCAGGGACCCAGCAAGTCGCGCAGTTTTTTTTTGAGGAACAAGCAGTTTTTTCTTGAGACAATGAGGAACAAGTAGTTGTTATTTATACTAGTTTTAGCGACGGGTCAGGGTAACAACGGGGCTGTCGGGGTGGCCCGTCTAGCGTGGTTTTATTTATGTTTACCACATCATGAGCCCAGTTGTGTTTTTTTCTTGCTGAAAATGGCTAGCCCAGTTCTATTTATTTTAAAAAATACCCAAACAAGGCCTACTTGCTTTATCGGCCCTGCTGGGCTGCAAATGTTTCAAGACGAGGAGAGTTTCATTCGGTTTGCCTAGAAATGGCCCGTACATTTTTAAAATACATCAAACTGGGAATTAGTTTCATTTTTTCATTACAAGATCTTAAATTCCATTGATTTTTATGCGTGGACAATTATTTTGATTTTATATTTATATAAATTATTTTTCAAAATAGTTTGAATGTGAATCGATATTTCTGGATTAAAACAGTTGACCGCATTGAAATATGCAAAATTTCGTATACTTTTTAACCGTGGCCACAATATGGGGTGTGATGCTAACAAAAAGAAGATGGGCTCCAAAAAAATCTTAAGAATTAGCAAATGGGCTATACATTATTAGAAATAATGGCAGATGGGTTGTATGCTATTTTCCACAGATTTGAGGCTGACTTGTGCACCTACTACAGGTTGACGCGTATGCTTTCATAAAAAAAAGGTTGACGCACATGCAACGCCCTGTCAACTTCGTCAACACACGAGAGTAGTGACTGTTGGATATCCATCCAACGGCTGTCGTGCTTCTTCAATCTCTGCTCTTCATGCTCCAGACGCTCAAACAAGCGCCGGCGGGACTACCTGCTCCCTCCTCTCGCGGCCGGCAATGCTGCCATGCAGGCCTCACGGCCCGACCGTACTCCCATCGCTGGCCTAGCCATCCCTCTACTCACCCACACATGTTGTTATTCTCCGGCGATGACAGACGAACCAGTAAACCCTCGTACTCCTCCGCTTGGGAAACAACTGCCGAGTATTCCCTGGCTCCGTGTCGTTCCCTTCCTAGGCCTCGCCGTCGTCCACCACCCTGGTGCTCTCAGCGCGACCTAGTCAACATGGTCAATGAACGACATCCATCGGAAGTGGACTGTACGTGGAGAGGCTGACAGCTGGGTCCACGGCCGCACGCAAGGAAATGCCTCCTTATTACGCGCAAAATAATGATTCCTCCACCTGACAGCTAGGACCCACAGGAAGGGCCTCTGTATTTCGCGAAAAAACGTTCCCCGCTGACAGGTCGGACCCACCAGCTATATCTTCGCACGCAAGGAAGTGCCTCCTTATTACGCCCCAAAAAATGAATACCCCCCGCTAGCTGGGACCCACCATATTGTTGGGCTGACTTGTGGGCCTACTAAGTTGACGGGGACGGAGGGCTTTGTCAACTTAGTCAATACTCCAGTGATCGTATGATGTCCATCCACGGCCATATAGCTTCTTCAACCTCTGGTCTTCTTGCTCCAGCCGCCCAAAGCAGCGCCGGTCGTGCCGCCTGCTCCTGCCTCCCGTGGCCGGCTGTGCTACCGCCTGCTCCTGCCTCCCGTGGCCCGGCTCCGCGTCCTACCCTTCCTAGGCCTCGCCGTCGTCCATCGCCGTGGTGCTCTCAGCGCGGCGTGGTCAATGTGGTCAACGACCGACTTCCATCGGAAGAGTACTGTACATGGAGAGGCTGACAGCTGGGTCCACGGCAGCCGCAAGGAAGTGCCTCCTTATTACGCAGAAAATAATTATTCCTCCACGACGGTGGGGACCCACGGACGGGCCACCAAGATTTTCTTGAAATAAATCGTTTCCCTCGACACTGGGACCCAACGAGCGGGCCACCATATT
>JAHHZJ010001390.1:0-34322 GCA_021437245.1 Aegilops speltoides
GGTCCTGCCTCCGTGAAGCAGAAGATCATCGAGGGCCCGGCGGGGGAGCGGGCCCGAGGAGGAAGTTGCTTCACCGGCTCTGGCCCTTTACGGGCGAGGCGGTAACTGCTTCGGGAGGCCCTCGTCACCAAAGCATGGGGAGATGGAGAAAGCGTCTTGGTGGAGCTCGTGCCCGCCAACCAGCTGCTCTCCGTGAAGTGGAGGGCATAGCGACTTCGCGGGAAGTATGAAGAGTGGTTCTTGGAAAGGCGGTAGAAAGCGGCAAGTGACTTGCGAGGGTGGAGCTGTCGGCGAGAAGGAGAACTCGTCAGCGGAAGGTCGACCTCGACTCCCACGAAGACCTTGCCGCTCGGGAACGAGCCCTTAGCGAGGCGAAGGCGAAAACCGCCTGGTGCTCACCCGGAGACAGCCAGGAGGAGCTTGCCGCCAAGGTCGCGCCGGTGGAGGATTCTTGAAAGGCGGCGTGGAGGAGGTCGCGCGCTCAAACGGAGGCGAGAAGGGCGCCCACCAACTTCGGAACTCAGTGTGTCTTTCCAAGAAGAGGCTGCGAGTTGAAGGCGCAAGGACTCCATCGAGGATCTTGAGCTGCAAGTCTCTGTATTTGAAGGACTCGCTTAGCGCCGCCGGGATCGGGAGACCAAGTTGAAGGAGGAGCTCGCGAGAGCGAGCTTTGGTGGACAAGCGCCAACAAGTCGGCGAGCACTTCCGCCGTACCGTCGAGATATGGACCGAGGACTTGGTGTCTTGTCGTCCAGAGCATCGACCGGGAGCTGCTTGGCTTTGAAGCTGGAACATCTCATCTCTCCGGATCAAATCTCCTCCAGTATGGCTCGGCCTCTTCTTCGAGGATCGCGCGGCCCTTGCAAATCTGCGGAAGAAGATCCCGCGCAACTTCATTGAGGAGACTTCGCGGTGTCTTGGCAGGAACCATGGGCGTGTCTTGTGAAGATTATACCGCAATCCGGCATAAACCTCACCAGCGTTCTTCGCAGGCTTGCGGCCCGGCGAACATGGAGGCTCTGAAGGGCGGTCGCCCACATCATTGCCAAAGTGAACAAGATCTCGGGGTGGAGGCGACCAGCGTAGACTAGGCCTCCTTTATCTTTATCTCTTTTGTTGCTGCATAGGGTGTTATGAACTCATTAGTCATCGCGACAAGTTATTCCTTATAAGACATCATCTTTATTTGATCAATAGATGCGGTGTTATCTCCCTTGTTACGATCCTCAACTTTGTATGCTTCAACCCTCGCTAGGGAACTTGCGGCAAGGAGCCCTTGCATTTGCTGATCTTGAACTTCGAATCGGTCCATTGGCCAAGGTCTTCTGGCAAGCAACCTTGCATGACTAGTCATAGCACTTATCTTCTTGGCGGACTCGAAAATGAAACAAAGGCGCGACACTTGCGTAGCTCATAAATCGTGGGCAGCGCTCGAAAAGCGAAACAAAGGCGCGACACTTATGCAGCTCCTTAAATCGTTGGCGTGCTCGAAAGCGAGATAAGTGCGGCTATCCGCGGGTAGGTTCCTCCGCGCCAGGTTTTCCATACAAAGTGTGGTTGTTCAAGGAAGGTAACTTAAAATTTAAAATTTTGAGCTGCTCAAATTCTAATAACTTAGCTTTACGTGATCGTGCGTTCTCCGGCAAGCTTCTCTTTCTTGAACAGCACTTGGTTCATCCTCCATTTCCTTCCCCGGCAAACTTGTCTGCGAGAGCGTTCCTTACATTTAGAGGCAAGGAAAAGAAGAAACAAGTATATGGCCTTCGGCATGCTATTGCTTACGGTTGTGTGTCGCACAAAGATGCCAAATAACACATGCAAATAGCAAAAGAAAAGCATGGAAGGCAACTAAGCGCCAAAACAAAAACTTTCTTTGGTGCTGCAGAAGTGCTGCGCCGGCTTTGTACAAAGGTTACATGCAAGCAAAGCTTGTACAAAAGGTGGTTCTTGGGGCGGATCCGGCAACCGCGCCTTATGGGTGAAACTTGCGAAGATGCTCTATATTCGAGTTGCTCACTGGTAAGCCTTCTTCGGTCTCGGCGGACGGCCGGGCCTCGTGACTTGTCTCACCCGATAAGGGCCTTCCCGCCAGTGTCAACTTGTTGGAATTCTTGGCGGACTGAACACGCCCGAAGAACAAGGTCGCCTTCCTCGAGACTCACGGCTTTGACCTTGCGGCTATGGTAGCGGCGCAAGGCTTCTTTGGTATCGAGCAGCTCGTCTGCAACACAGAGCGTCCCTCCTCAAGGAAGCAATGCATCATCTTGCGATTGCTCTTGCTCGAGCTCATCATAGCGAGCACTCGAGGAGATCCGTATCTGAGTTCCGTGGGGAGAAGCGCCTGCTGCTCCATAGACTAGAGCAAAAGGTGTACTGTCCGGTGGCTCGATTTGGTGTCGTTACGATTGACCAAGAGCGCGGTAGCTCCTCTATCAATTTCTTCGCACTTGCGCGGCTGCCGAAAGTTCTTGTCTTGAGTCATGAAGCACTTGGCGTGGCTCTCTCGCTTGGCCGTTGCTCCTCGGGTGAGCAGCAGGCGAAACAGACCTTGGCGCCAAGGTCTTGGGCGTCTTGCATGAAGGTGCGACTAGTGAATTGTGTGCCGTTATCGGTGATAATCCTTTTAGGGATCGAAGCGGCACACAATCGACTGAAGAACTTGACCGCTGATTGTCTTGTCACCTTTCTCGTGGCTCCACGGCCACTTTGTGAACTTGTCGATTACTACGTACAAGTACTCAAAGCCCAAGCAACAGGGGAAGGGGCGAGATATCGAGCCCCGGACCGAGAAGGGCGGGACAAAGGGATTGTTTGGAGAGCTTGAGGTGGTGATGAATCGCTTTGCATGGGCCTTGCGCTTCACACTTGGTTACTAGTGTAGTTGCATCTTGGAGGGCTTCTTGCCAAAAGAACCCTTCTTGCGGAAGCTTTCGGCAAAGCGCCCTTCTTGTAATGTGGTGGCGCATATGCCTCCGTGTATTTACGCCAGCAACTTGTCCATCTTCTGGAGATGCACTTGATCGACACCATTGAGCCTTCTTACAGCAGCTCGTTATCCACGAACTGGTACATGCTTGACTGCCTAGTTATCTTCTCTATTTCTTACGGGTGCGTAAAGTTCTCCGGTTTGAAAGCAGACGATCTGCTGCGCCCATCGGGCTTGGGCTCAAGCAAGGACTAAAAGGCATGAGGGCATGCGGGAACCTCGAAGCTTCTGGCAGAACCTCACGGCTCTGCCGGGCCTGAGAATCCCGGCAAGCTTCGCCGGGGCGAGGCTCGTCGGGAACTCTTGCTAAGCTATGCAGATCCGAGGATGCAGGGAGCAAGCTGTTCCTCGGCGTTACAGTCGTTGATCTTGGGGACCTTGCGGCGGCCTCGGGGAGACCACCCAAGCGTAGTAGTCGCGGAGACCAACTTTCTCTTCTTGGGTACTGCCCAATTGATGGGCGTGGCGGATGGTTAGTCGGCTTGAGCAAGAAGGTCCTGGTTCCACAATTAACTTCATTGAAGCACACTTTGAAAAGGCCATCTGCGATTTCATTACGAGCTCTCGGGGCGTGCTCCATCTGCAAACCTTAAAGCGCTCCTCAAGCTTCCTCCACTTCATCGACATAGCTTCCATCAAAGGGCTCACGATAGCTCTTGTTAACTTGCGGACCACCAAGCTGAGAATCTCCCTACAATCAACCTCCTGATCCCAAGTTCGAGCAGCAATCCACGAGGCGGCGAGCAAACCTTCATATTCAGCGGTGTTGTTTGCGCTTGCTCCCTTGGGAAGTGCATCTGGATAACATACTTGAGGTGCTCTCCGGTGGTAGCGATGAGTACCACGCCGGCACGCGGCGCCTTGCGACGAAGGCACCATCAAAGTACATTACCCATTCACTTGTCGCTTCTTATGCGGATTGTACTTGTTTCTTGGACTTCTTCGCCGAGGCGTTGGGGTCCACTCTGCTATAAATTCTGCGAGCTTCGGCTACTGTATGGTTGAAAATACTTTGCAAACTTGAAGTCCAAAGCTCAGCAGCTCAGATTGCCCACTCAACGATCCTGCTGGTTGCTTCAGGGTTGTGCAATATCCTCTTGATGAAGCGGTGACCCTTTGTTATCTCGGTGTGCACAGTAAGTGGCCAGCGCAGCTTTCACCGAGGCCATGAGGGAGGCGAAAAGCAACTTTTGCACGCGTTGATATCTTGATCTAGCCCTTGGAGAGGAACTTACAAAAATACCTTTGGTATTGCACATCTTCTTCCGCACCTCATCCTGTTCTGCATAAAGTTGTCCTTGGGGCCGAGCTTGCCGAGGCCATTGCTTGTCGCTCAGGCTCGCTGCGGTGGTGTAGCCTCCTCGTCGGACTCCCCCTCTCGCTACTGCTTGCAACACTAACCACGGTTGGTTGCGCTGATCTGTGACAACTTCTCACTGGTGCTAGAGTCACGACAAGTATTGGGATTGGAGGATAGGTATCGTTTCAAATCCTGCATTGGTGCCTCACCTATAAGAGGTCCACTTCATGGGACCTGCCTTCTTCAAGATTTTGAAGAAAGGTAGAAGTGTTCTACCGACTTTGAAATGAATCTCACGAGAAGCAGACACACAACACTGCAAACCCGGACATCCTTGACTCCGCTTGGAGGCTTGATCTGCTCAATAGCTTTAATCTTGTCGGGGTTGGCTTCAATCCCCTACTGCTTACAAAAGAACCGAGAAGTTTGGGAGGAACTCCAAAGGCGCACTTCTCGGGTTCAACTAAGCTGTATCTTGCGGAGGTTACGAAATGTCTCTCCAAATCTTGAATCAGCGTATCCTTGCTCTTGCTCTTCACCACGATATCATCCATATAAGCCTCTACATTTACGTGGATCGTGGCTCAAAAGCGATTACACCCTTGCAAATGTTGATCCTGCATTCTTCGGTCAAATGGCATGCGTATGAAGCAATAAGTGCCACATGGAGTGATAAATGCGATCTTCTCTTCATCCTCTTTGGCCATAAAGATCGGTGATAGCGAGTATGCATCAAAAAGCGAGTAGCTCACATCCGGCGGTGAGTCAACAATCTGGTCGATGCTGGCGGCAAGGAATGGATCCTTGGGACATGCTTTATTCACATCGGTGAAGTCTATACACAGCCTCCATTTCCCGTTGGCCTTGCGCCTGACGGCAGGTTTGCTAACCACGTCGGATGGATCACACCTCTATCTAGGCCTGCCTCTAGCTTCTTGATTTCTTGATGAATTCTTGGCTCCCGGCGCTTCCTTACTTTTTGCTTGATGGGCGCGCATGAGGGCAAGCGACAAGCTTGTGCTCAATCACCTTCACAGGAACACGGGGATGTCGGATGGTTGCCATGCAAACACGCCGACATTCGCCCATGAGGAAAACAGCGGCCTTTCTATTCTTTGTCAAGTGTGGCGATGGTGAAGGTACCACCGATCTGCCGTCCTCCTTGGCGGACACCTTCTTGGTTCTTGGCGGGCGGCCATTCCCTTTTACTCTTGCGGTGAAGCTCGGCGGGGCGTCCTCGGCGGCGCAGCACTCCGAAGAGTGCGGTTGCGGAGTGGGCCCCGAGCACTGCGGACTTGGTCTTCGTCTTCTTCCCCGGGAGCTTCGGTGGCAAGTGTATTCTTATCGGCCAGCTGCTGCATCGGTAGATCTTGTCGGCGCGATAAGTGCATCCTTCTTGTCGCCGTGGGCGGTGATAGCGCGCTCGGCCCGGCATCTTGAGTACGTTGTAAGCATGATGGGAAGCTGCCATGAACTTGGCGAGGCGGGGACGGCCGAGTATTCCATTGTATGGCAATGGAATATCGGCTGACGTCGAAAGTGATCTTCGGTCTGAAATTGAGCTCCCGCCAAAGGTCCTGGCGAGTGATCTTTCCCTTGGGCTTACTCCGTCCGGGTTGATTCCTTGGAAAGAACCGGTCTCTTGAGCTTCGCCATCTGAAATTTGGAGTTTCTTGATCACAGCGGAGGAGATCAAGTTCAGCCCGGCCCGCTGTCAACCAACATTTTGGTGACCTTGAGGTTGCGGATGGTGGGTGAGACCAGCATCGGCAAGCACCCGACGCGGTGGTGCGGTCGAGGTGATCCTCATGATCAAAATGATGGGCGTGCGGGACCATTTGAGAACTGCTTGCGACTCCACAGGCGACTCCGCTGCATTCACCTCACGCACCTTTGCTTTAGCTGGCGGTGGGAGGTGTGCGAGAAGGCACCACCGTCAGCATAGGACCTCCGTGGCATACGGAACTCCTGCTCGCTGTCATCCTCATCCTCCATATCTTCGTCGTCGTCTTCTTCATCCTTGTCGCGGCCCGGGAGGTCGATCACCTTGCCTTTGCTTGGCCTTGCCGGCGTCCTCTCCGGCCATTGAGCGGCGCTTCTTGCTCGGTTCTCCTCCGCCACCTTGGGCCTTCTCCTTGTCGCGCCTCTCGTACTCAGCTTTTTGCTGCTCAGCGAGATACTCGGCAGCTTACCAATGGAGAGGTCGTGGCCCTTAGTGCTGATGGATTTTGCGGTATTGCTTGCCGAGCCGTCACCTTGTCGGCTGCGCTTCTGAGGCGAGCTCTTTCTTGGGGAAAGCAAGCTGCGTTTGCTTAGCGGGAGCCTCCTTGCGGACTTCTCGTTAGCAAGCACCTCTTCTTGTTCTTGTTTGATTGCTCGCTGCGGCTCTTCCTTGCAGGGGTGGCATCGTCATTGTCGCTTCCTCTGCGCGACATCCTCCCGAGGAGTCTCCTCCCCTCTTCAGCGTCTTGCCTGCTCAACCGAGCATAGAGCTGGCGACATCGAATCTTGGTCGCCGCCATCTCTTCACGCATCTGGTGATTCGCGTATTACGGTGGGCAGCGATAACCCATGGCGAAGTGGGCATCGAGGATGTTGTCTTGCACGGCATTTGAAGCGTTGGATGTACTTGCGAGGTTCTCCTTCATACGGGCCAAAATGTGGAATCACTCTCACGGGCGTGGGGTTTGTGGCACGCCCGGTGAAAGGCGCCCAACAAAGCTGGTGGCAAAAATGCGCCCAAGAAGAAATGGAGCCTTCGGCAAGTGCATAAGCCAGAACGAGCGTTCGGCTTAAGCCTGGCGGGAAATGGTCGCGAAATCTTCTCGTCGCGCCCCGGCTGCACGCGATGGGTGTAAAGCGAGAATTCGAGGTGCGTCTTGCCGTCGTATTTCTCGGTACATCGGGCTTGAAATTCTTCATCTTTGGAGCCCTTTGGGCCTTGCGCGCGCTTTCGCGGGTGAGCAGAAGGCGGCACGCGTCTGACAAGTCGCACAGTTCACGGGCGTCGCGCGTCGACAGTGTTCCCAGCTCTCGGTCGATTGTCGCCGAGCTTCGGCGGCGCTTCGATGTAGTCCGGCGTCTTCGTCGCCGGTCGTCGAGGACTGGCGTTGATCCCGTCGAGCCCGCGGATCCGGCGATGCCATGGAAGCCGTCGTCGGCGTTATTCGGCGAAGCGGCGTCTTTTATGCGGCGGGGAGTGCATGGTGGTTGCGCCCCGTGATCTTATCGCCGTCGGCCTTCGTCTTCTCGGCTTGCGCGGCGGCGAGTCACCGGCTCTTGTGAAAAAGTTGTTGGCGGCGATCAAGCTCGGATGGTAGCCCTCGATCTTGACCTTGTCGCGGCTGGAGAAATCGAGCGATTCGCCCTGCGGCCTTCTGCGGAGTGGAGGGCGGGGAAGCGGCGGCGAGGCGGGATATGCTCGGACTCCTAACGGTGTTAGGAGGGCGAATCTGCCGGCGCCTTCGCTTTGCTTTGTCCGGAAGGTGGTCGGAACATCCGCGAGCCTCCGGTGTCCTTGCCCGGCATCACGGATACCACCTCCGTGGTATGGTCTCTTTGGGTTGTCGTGTCTTTGAGATGGGCGCGGTATGTCCCACGGAGACCAAGCGGCGGTCATCCGTCTTGTCCTTGGATGCGGTGGCGTCGCGAGTGTCTCGCCCGGCGACCACCCCTCGACAGCGTCTCCTCCGCCCGTTGGCTCCGGTGGCGGCGGATGAGAACAGCGAGCGAACTACAACCCAAGCCTTCTTCTTGAGGCCATGGCGCAAGTGTTGATGAAATTCTGATGAAATCGGAGAGGTTGATGAAGAATCGCCAGCAGCGAGCCGGATCAGGTCCGCACAACCTCAGCGCCCCTACGGCGTGCCAAAGATCGCGGGGGGGGCGCGCCACGAACACCTATGGGGCGGGCCCCTTATGCATGTCTTGATGCAGTGGAGAGGCGGAGGAGAGGAAGCGGTCAGGCGGGCTGCAGGCGATTTACCCGGCCGGAGCTCTCGGGAGATAAAACTCCTCTGCTTCTTTGTGTTGTATTGAGCTCGGGGCTTGAAGAGCTCTGATGGCAGCTACCCGGCCGAGAGTTGCAAAGGTTTGAACGAACCGAACCCCCTCCACTTTGTGCATGGGCCTCCTTTTATAGTGCAAGGGTCGCAAGGCAGTGTCAGCGTGGGAGAAAGGGGTAGAAATGTAAAAGATGTGGTAGTTGGAGCAGTCTTGAGGAGCAGTGAAGCTACGGTCGCGTGAGCGATGGTTGCTACCTACTTTGTGATGGGGACAAGGGCATTTAATGCCCGTCGCGTCGACCCAAAAGCTCCGCCCTTGCGTCTCCGTGCCTTGCAGCGATGGATCCACCGTGAAGTGCCACCGTGTCCCCAGGCTGCCTGACCATCCGCCCGCGTCCTGGAAAGGCCCAGGCGGGCGTGGGCGATGTTGGGCCGCGGGCTGCAGCGTAACTCTCCGGCAAGCACCTTCTTGGGGTCTTATTTTGCCGGGCAGGGGAGCTTGCCGGGCTCTGTAACCTAATAAGCTCCCGGGCCCTCGCCGGGCGCATGTAGCCAAGGCGTGTCTTCTATGATGTAATCTTCTAGTCCTCTGGCGAGCTCCTCTTGCGGGGGCCTTGCGTAGTGATGTAACCTTGGTAGGAGCGGCCTTCCCGGCAAGCTCAAGCTTGCCGGGGTCTCGATCTTCTGTCTTGTATACTTTGTCTTTAAATGGTTTGACATGGAGTAGGAAGATCTCCGGCGAGCACGTGGTAAACCTGCGCGTTTTGAGCACGCGCTCAGCGATTTAAGTGAGCTGCGGCGAGTGTCAGCGCCCTTGTTTACGTTTAAGTCCGCTCAACAAACACAAGTCTTGTTGCAAGCCCGGCTGAAACAAGGTTGCTTGCGGAAGCTTAACACGCTAGCGGGCTGCTAATGTCCCTTTTCGGCAAGTGTGTTGCACCGGCAAGTTCCTAAAAAGCGTGAAGTATAAACATACGAAGGGCGAAGCATGGCATTGCGTTGCCCAACCTAAAGTTACGCATACGAAGAATAACTTATTGCAGTATTTGTCTTAGTTATTTTCGTGACTAAAATAACGGCGACAAGGAAAGGACGAGAAGGCACGCGCGGCACAGGCCCGACAAACCCGGCTTTCTTTGGGGCTGCGAGTACCGAAAATTCCTCCATGACAAGCCGGGATCCCCGGGGACCTTGACCGAGTGGCCAGCGGCAAAAAAAGGCACACAGCACGGGTCTCGGCGAAGCGAGTTGCCGGGGCTGCAAATATAAGATTCATCCCACAGGCGAGTTGCGGGGCTGTGATATCGAGATAAGTTTTTCATCCCTCGTCATGCATCCTCTCATGGACCGGAAAGCGGGGCTCGTCTTTGAGCGGCGTGTCTTGTAAAACCCGTCTGGCGGAGGGCGGTCGTGGCTCGATTCGCCATTGGTTTGTTTTGAGCCGCTCAGCGATTTAAGTGAGCTGCGGCAGTGTCGCCGCCCTTGTTCGTTTCGAGCCGCTCAACAAACACAAGTCTTGTTGCAACTGGCAAGCGGCAAGGTTGCTTGCGGAAGCTTAACCACCTTGCCGGCCTCTTGATGTCCCTTTTCGACAAGCGTGTTAGCCGGCAAGCTCCCAGGAGGCGTGGGATGGGAACATACAAGGCGCGAAGTCAAGTAAAGACTTCGGTCCGACAGCGTTCCCTCTTTTCATTAAAACAACCTAGTTTAGTACAAGTCCATAGAGGATGAAAAACATGATAGAGAGGATTACATATTACGAATACAACTAAGGCCGGGGCTTACAAATTGAAAGATAAGATGCGTAATCCCTCTCTGTTTCTCTGTTCGGGAGTTCGGGAGGTAGGTCGAGAGGCCCGGCAAGAAGCTTCTTTGGGAAGGGCAAAGGCGCCTAGGAGGCTCAGGCGCGAGAAGACACCAAAGAGAACTTCCGGGGCGGCCGGGAGCTTGGCGGAGGCGGGGCGTCGGGCGAGCTTGAAGGCAGGGTGGTGGGGCGTCGGCCTGTTGTCGAGGCTCCTCGCCCTCGTACTCGATTTGTGAGCCTTGCCATACCCTCTTCCTCTTGACTGACCTCCTCCCTTGACCGCCCAAGAGGCGGCCGGGGAGTTGAAGGCGGCGACCGGATGATGGGATCGCGGTGGCGCGTGGGGCGGCGTCAAGCCTAGTCGGACCCGCCATCCCGTCGTCGCCTGTCGCTCCCCTCCTCGTCCTCTCGCTCGAGGAGGACCTTCGCTATCGGAGGCTGTCCACCAGCATCTCGCCGGGTCGAGTCCCGAAGACCTTGGCGCGAAGGTCGCCCTCCATTAACGAAATGGAGGTAAACCCGCCGTCAAGCTGTGGATCTGGCGAATGTCTTCCACCCTCGGTGAAGTACATCACGCGGGTGGGGACACGACACTCACTTCAGTGCGCTGATCCCTGACCCCTCATGCGCAACTCCATCACCTCGGGCGGATCCGGTTCCATCAGCGCTTGAGCAGGGCGGCGGCCGGGAAAGCGGCAGGCGCTCGGCGCAGCAGATGAAGAACTCGAGGATCGTCTCGGTATGGACCGCCTCGAGGGCAGGAGCCACGGAGGGGCCGGGGAGGCACGTCGCCCGGCCGCCTCTCCCCGACCGCCTCGACCACGCCCTCGGCCTCGTCCAGGCCTCGCCCCTCCCTCTCCCCTCGTGGCGGCTCACTTGCCTTGCAGGTCTTGAATAAGGGAGAAGTCTCTACTGGAGGCGACCCTCGCTACCATCGTTGAAGAACTAGGTTTCCTCCTTCCATGGCAGAAGAAGAGCGGAAGCTGAGGCGAAGGGAGAAGAGGAAGTGCGAGTCCATTGTGCTCCCCTTTCAGCCCCTTTTAAAAGGCGGTGGGGGCTCAATCTTTCTTGAGAGGCGCATACGAACACCTATGGGGCGGGCCCCTTATGCATCTTGATCTGAGGCGGAGGGAGCCTGAAGGAAGCGGTCGGCGGGCCGCAGGCGATTTTACCCGGCTTGGAGCTCTCGGGAGATAAAACTCCTCTTGCTGCTTTGTGTTGTATTGAGCTCGGGAGCTTGAAGAGCTATAGTAGCAGCTACACCAGCGAGAGTTGCAAAGGTTTGAACGAGACGAACCGAACCCCCTCCACGTTGTGCATGGGCCTCCTTTTATAGTGCAAGGGTCACAAGCAGGTGTCAGCGTAGGAGAAAGGGGTAGAAATGTAAAGATGTGGTAGTTGGAATAGTGCGGGAGCGGTGAAGCTACGATTGCATGAGCGATGGTTGCTACCTACTTTGTGATGGGGGACAAGGGCATTTAATGCCCGTCGCCGTCGACCCAAAGCTCCGCCCTTGCGTCTCCGTGCGCCCGGCGATGGATCCACCACCGTGAAGTGCCACCGTGTCCCCGGTGCCTGACCATCATCGCAGCGTCCTGGAAAGGCCCAGGCGCGTGGTGATGATGTGAACCTGAGCACCGGCGCAACTCTCCGGCAAGCACCTTGCAGGGTCTTGACTCTGCGGGCCGGGTTTGCGAAGACTCTGTAACTGTCGTTCCCGGGCCCTGGCAAGAACATATAAGCGCCGGCGTGTCTTCTATGATGTAATCTTCTAGTCTTCTGGCGAGCTCCTCTTGCGGGGTCTTGCGTGAGTGATGTAGCCTTGAGCACAGGCGGCCTTCCGGCAAGCTCATGCGAGTCTCAATCTTCATCTTGTATACTTTGTCTCTGAATGGCTTGATATGGGCGGGAAGGTCTCCGCGAGTACGTGGTAAACCACACGCGGGAAGGGCTGCAACCGCCCGTGCACAAGTTAGAGGTCTGAGGTACCCCTACCTTGCTCTGACACTCCGCCACCGTGCCTCCTGCTTTTCTCGTCGGCGTGTTCAGCGGCCGCATTGCGTTGACGCGGACACCGCTTCTTCAAAATCGCCACCTCGTTCATGGCCCATGGGTACCCACATTATCCTTGTCATTCCTCTTGCAACCAAATCCTTTTCCGTAGGTACAACTTTAATAAGGTGTTACTCACCTTCCTTGTCCTCGTTGCTTCTTGCTTTGCACCGAGCTCGTTCTCGGACCACTCGAGGCTTTGCTTCAAAGTATTGACCTCCGCGATCGGTCTGGCGAGAGGTCGGCAGTAGCAGCTGCATTCCCATATTGACATATTTTTAAGACTCCTGCGTATATCTTTTTAGATCCTCGGTCAGGTTTTTCTTTCGAACACGAACCGAGCATCGAGAGACTCTTGTCTATCTTGATACCATTTTATATATATTAAAACTCTTACCTCAAAGCTTTGTCGGAAAAGGCTGCTGCGGAGCTTCAGTCGGCCCGCTTTTGGCGGCTGGACCTTCTGGATCACCTCACTCATGCGGTCGGTGTTCCTCTTTGATGGAAGCGCCGTTGGCGCCTCCGGCAAAGTATCCGGCGCCTCCCGGCTGGGCGGAGGCTGGCGTCATAGTCTTGCCCTTCTTACGAAGGGTGCGCCCGCGGACTCACGGAACCCTGCTGCGAGTTCGGTGCGAATCCGGCACAAAGTCCGGGAGGTTGCCTGCGGCACCTCGGGGCCTCCTCCTCTGGTGGGTCCCTTCTGGGATCCCACCTCGGCGTCGTCGGCGTCCGCGAAGTGGGCGGTCGGAGTGAAATACTATCCACATCCGGCGGGCCCAGGACCGCTTCGTCGAAGCGGGAAGATGCGTCCTTAGGCGGATTACGAGGGTTGTATGCGGCATTGGAAAGACACCATGCGACAAAGAAAAATTATGAGTTACTCAGGAATCGGATACTTACGATCTACCCGGGGCTTGGCCTTGAGGCCCTCCTCTTGCGCCATCGCCGGCGTTGGCGGAACATCCGGAGGAAGGTCCTTCCTTCTTGGACCCTTCGGCCTCCCTCGCCAGAAGCCTTCCTCTCTTCTCTCCCCGGCAGAGAGGCCTCTTTCTTCTCCTCCGCGCCCTCGTGAGAGAGTCCATCTCGAGTCATCGGACCGATGAATCCGATCACCACTGACCCGGGAACTCCTCCGGGTTCCCGTGGCCTTCTTCTTGTATCTTCTCCGGCACTCGTAAAGTGCGGGACCCAACTCCACTGTCAAGCGGGCATCCGCTGGGTCTTCGGAAGAGGCGGGACGATTAACCTGTCCGGATGTCAATACTGCCAGAACTGTTAAAGGTATTGGGTGTTTAGATCACGCATGAAGTCAAAACATGAAAAGCAAGTGTCCCATAAAGGATAACATGACACCACCTCGCCCGGCGGTGTTGCGGGCTGAATCGCGATCTTGGTGGCGGATCTGGGAACCTCAGCGCCCTTGAACAGCGCCCTCCGGGCATCTTCGTACATAGTGTCGAAGAGCCGCTCAAGGTCGGTCTGCGCTGGATCAAACTCCACGAATTGAAGTCCCATTGTTGGCGGGGGAGAATCCGGCGGATGAGCATGACACTGGATCACATTGACAAACTTGAGCTTCTTGTTCACGGAGTTTGGAGGCGGGTTTGAGTCGGTCGGCTCTTCCGAACTACCCATAGCATGGCCCTTCTCTTTCACGGAGAGGTGAGCCACATGGGGATGCGGATCTGAATTAGGGGCCGCTTCCCATTTAGTCCGCGGCTCGGTGATGTAGAACCACCACGATTGCCACCTTTGATGGTTTCCACAAAAGCGCCCTCGAGCCAAGTGGCGTTGGGCATTTTGCCCACCATAGCGCCTCCGCACTCAGCTTGGCTGCCCTTCACAACCTTGGCTTGACATTAAAGGTCTTTAGCCACAAGCCAAAGTGGGGTTGGATCGAGAGAAGGCCTCACTTCCTGACGATAGCGCCGAGATATTGAGGATGAAATTGGGGCGGATCGTGGAAATCGGGCTGTAGTAGAACATGAGCCCCGGACAAAAGGGTGGAGTGGGAAGCCCAGTCCAGCGGAGGAAATGGGGAAGAATACCACCCTCTCATGGGGCCGGGGTGGGGATGAGCTGCCCCTCGTCGGGAAGCCGGTCTTGGCGATATCATTTGGGCAGATATCTAGCGATCACGCAGCTTCTTGATGTGCCCCTCCGTGTGGAGGAGGCCATCCACTTTCCTCCGCTCCGGACATGGTGGAGAAGGTCGAGGTGAGATGTCGCGGACTTAGGTATTGGAGCTCGAAGTCTTGGCGGAGATGGATAAGCAAAGGAGGAAGAAGGCGTGGGTAAAAAGGTGGATCCTTGTCCCTTATATATGGGCGGACGAAAACTATCGTCCCCACCGGCTTGGTAAAAACTCACTTATCTCCCAAGCGCGCGAATCAATGGCGTGGTTGGGTTACCCGTCGTATTGATGGGAATCCGGAATAAGAGAACACGACCTCTGCCCGACAAAGGCGTGCCAAGGAAACTGCCCTTCAACGCGCTTGAGGTGGTATAATAAAAGCGATTCAAGTAAAGGCTTGGTTGTGGTGTGGCGTCACGCCACAAAATCGTCGTAGATTGAACTTGTGTAAATATTATTCTCTCTATGGTGGTATGTGGAATTTATTTTGCGAGCGGACACTATCACGGTGTTCATAATCTTCTATGAATTATTCGGAGGAGAACCCACCTTGCAATGCGAAGACAATATCTCTTGCGCCCGGACTCGTCGTCATTGAAGCCTGGTTGAGAGAGCTCTTGAGGAGTCTGGACTAGGGGTGTCCGGGATAGCGAACTATCATCATCGGCCGGACTCCAAGACTATGAAGATACAAGATTGAAGACTTACGTCCCGTGTCAGGATGGGACTTTCCTTGGCGTGGAAGGCAAGCTTGGCATACGGATATGTAGATCTCCTACCATTGTAACCGACTACTGTGTAACCCTAGCCCTCTCCGGTGTCTATATAAACCGGAGGGTTTTAATCCATAGGACACAACAACAATCATACCATAGGCTAGCTTCTAGGGTTTAGCCTCCTTGATCTCGTGGTAGATCCACTCTTGTACTACCCATATCATCAATATCAATCAAGCGAGGGTAGGGTTTTACCTCCATCGGGAGGGCGAACACAGGTAAAAACATTGTGTCCTTGTCTCCTGTTACCATCCGCCTAGGCGCTACAGTTAGGGACCCCTACCGAGATCCGCGGTTTGACACCGACCACGGGGCTGACATAGTTCCTGGTCTTCTTGTCTGTATTTCTCGAAGTGGGGGCGGTAGGCCTTGCTTAGCAGCGCTCGCGTCCTCCTTGTCCCATATAGGCTCCGCCACTCTGTAACCTGGGACCCAAGGTTTGTGTTCCCCTAAGTTCAACTCCGCATTTCTTTCCCCCGGCTTGATTCGGAGGTTGCTGCTCTCGCACTTGATCTTGAACTCCATTGTACTCATCTTCGCTCATCAAAAGGATATTTAGCCTTGATCTTCTCCATAACTATCACCTTTATCAATCATTCTCTTCACGCACTTCTCCAAAGTAGACAGGGCCGTGCTCATCTTCGTGAGGTGGCTTTGTTCACTTTATTCCACGAGGCGTGTGTTTTCAAATTCGGGAGAACATCATTAAATGCGGCTTTGTGAAGAGGAGGTTGCGCAAATTCCTGTGGTCCTTATTCCTAAGGTTATCGGTGTTGATCGAGGCGGTGCTCAGGAGAATGCACCGAGCTGAAGCAGTACCCCTTGACTATATGTTTGGGCTCCATTGGATTCCGTCGAGTCCACTTGAGTGAATTCCTCCTTGAGGGTGTGGGCGCGATGGTAGGCAGTCCTTCCTTTGCTTCTTGGTTGGCTGCCATCGTGTGTGCGCCGCCATCATCGATGGTGGCATCCTCGGCGGCACCATCGTAGTATCATCCCAGCGCCACTAGGGGTTGTGTAGTCGGGATCGGTGTCTTCATGGCGTCCTCATAGCGGTGAGGTTGTTCCTCCATCTCTGGGACAGCTCCCGATTGCTTGCCCAGAACCACCGGCCTCATCGTTGTGGGCCATGTTTACGCTCTAAATAGGAAAAAGTTTGGTCAAAAGTTGGTTATTGTCAAGGAACAAGATCATGGTCTCATCATTTAGGGTTTGTTGACGCTGAGGCACCCTAAAGCCTAAGCTTTCATCATTTAGGGTTTGTCGTGGCATGAGGCACCCTAAAAGCCTAAGCATACATCATTTAGGTTCTCATCGACACCGAGGCATCCAAGGCAGCAAGTTAAGTTTTCATCATTGAGGGTTTATCGATCTTGCGAGGCACCTAGGTTGGGCCTAATCACTTGGCTCTATTGCCACCTATGTTGGGTTTATCATCTAGGGTTTATCGATGCTAAGGAGAATTCTAAGTTGGGCCTAATCACTTGGCTCTATTGCCACCTATGGTTTAATGCAGCAAGAATAAAGGGTCGAGTTGATCTAAGATACCCGGCCCATGCATTAGTACATGAGTATTACCCATATGTCCTATTTTAGCAAAGTCATGCTAAAATTCACGGAAAAATTTCAGCATGACCTTTGCTGAAAATAGGACATATAGAGTACCAAATTGCGGAGCGAAGAGTTAATCAACATTAAGCAGAACTCAAGGGCCTCTCGAGGGTACTGCAAATTCATCATGACACGATGGTTGGAGACAAAACTCAGCAAACTAGCACCACAATGTGCCTCTACTTTCATATGGATGAAAAGGCCCGGAGACCATATGGTCCTCTGCTTTCATATGGACAAAAATCAAGTCAACTTATGTGAGCTTCCATTCGAGATCTAATAGCGACAAGTTGTTCACTTGTAGCTCAACTTATGTGAGCTGCCTTCAAGAAAAGAAATCTGCGATGGCACATCTGCTCTCTGAATACATTGGCAGAAACAAAACAACACCTAGTACCATCCATACTGCTATGGCGTATCATGCGGTTTAACTAAGCACTAACGGTAATTATATAACAGAAGAAAACTTGGCGCGTCACGTGTCACTTAGCTTGGGCAAGCAACATACCTCGTCCTCTTGGTTAGTCCAAACAAGCTGTATCTTGAGCCTCAACTCACCACGCACATTTCTGACACCCATGAAATGAAAAACTAAACATAATTGTCAACCAACAAAACCAAAACACAAACAAGACTTCAAATTTTCACGATCAAGGAAAAACAGGGTTTTCAACTACTATATTCAGTTTCATGGCATCGGTTGAGCAGTTGAAAAAGAACAAGCTTCATTTAAATATCTTGCTGCTAACAAACATAACTAATGTCGATACTCAAAAATAGAGTGACCACAGGAACAAACAAACTATTCACTTTTTATTTCTTGAAATTGGACGAGAAGAGAACAACTCCTTGGAAGCAAACTGAAACCATCTTTGAAACTATCTTGAAACCATGCTGAAACTTTACTAGAAACTACTCCTTGCAATCAAGCTGAAACTACTCCTTGGAAGAAAATTGTCTTGGAAGGTATTGTGTGTACAAATCTACTCCAACTAGTTGCTTTCACTTATAGATTGTTAGCACAAACAGCATGAGTCATTCTTGAGACCATTACAAATAGAAACAATGGCAACCAAGGTTAAAACCAACAATCCTATATATTACGAAACTTGATATATTGAAATCACTTAGCACTCTCTTTATGTGTTCATTCAACACTTAAAATTGAGGAAAATAATACCAACTAGGATCGGTATGACCTTAGTTTTCATTTTACGTATGATCAATTAAATCTTACCAAGCTTATATGAAAAGGTTGACAACTTGAAAATAACTCTTGCTTGGTGTTCCAAATCATTTCATTTATATTTTAAATAATAGTAGGAATTATTTCATAATAGAATTTACCCGATAGGCGGACGGGTGCATCTTGACGGAGAGCAGGTGGGGGTGGAGGAGGCTCACCACTGTGCAAACCAAACAAATGCATGAGCACATGTATACACATGTATCCTGTCTTGGAGCCAACAAATGCCTCAATTTTTTCTCCAACCGTTGATCGAACACTTACAGAAACACAAGCAGAGAGATACATGTAACTAACGAGGGCAGACCAGACAAGGTAACAAGAACTCACAGCTCAATTAAGCCTATGCTTCTTCTTTCACTCTCTGCATAAAGTTATTGTTACTACAGGAGGGATCATATGCTTGTTTACCACTACTAATACCATTTTTAATATAATCTTCATTCTCACTGCTTTTCTTTTCTTACAAGTGTTGATGCCAAAAACATTTGCAACCTGTAGTTCAAGATCGAGTCAAAATTGACCTACGATTGTTTACCACTACTAAGACATGGATCTAATAGCTATCTCCCCCTTGTTCCTCATGCCTTAGTTGAATTGAGGAGAAGAAACTCGAGATCCTAGAAACGGGATCTCTCTGGAAGATATGTGTTAACCAATTTTGGCGATATAACCAACACAAAGCTCTGCTCTCTCAAATTGCAGATAAAACAACTTAATCTTTTCCTTCTCGGACATTGTCAATCATCGCATGTTTCACTTTGCTAACATGTTTAAACCAAAACATTTGCTCATGAAAAATATTCAACCTACAATTTGTAAACATTTGCCCTTAGAGGCATTATCACAAACACCTATCAAGCACAATCCTTTCACATATAAACTTGAGCATGCTATGGAAAAATCACGCGACAAGCAAGAAATAACTATCATTATATTCCCACGATGTCGAATCTACATCAAGTACTCATCCACTAAAAACCAGGAAAAAAATTGAGCGAGAGGATGCAAGAGGAAGGAGGGAGGGGGATGAGGAAGAGGGAGGAAGGGCGAAGGTGGTGGCTACCTACCTCTGACTGGTGGCAGTGTAACTCGGCGGCGGCGTTCTTTGGCGGGGGCTTTGCTCGGGGAGGCGCCCGCTAGTGGGAGGCAGCCAGTTGATGGGAGGCGCTCTTTGGGGTCCTGTCTTGGGGCCAGGCGGCGGAGGTTCGGCCGATGCTGGGCGTGCAGCTGACGAACAGACAGCGGCGTGCGGCTAAGAACCCTTCTCGCTTCGGGAGGGAGGTTAGCAAGCGGGGCAGCTGGGGGAGGGGCAGCAGTGGCCTTGGCGGAGGGGGCAGTGAGGGAGGTGGCGCTCGGCTTGAGAGAAGCGCGTTAGAGGCGGTGGTGGTCGGGTCTGGCGGAAGCAGGCTGGCCAGGGGGCCAGTGACAGGCAGAAGTGGTGGTCGGTGGTGGTGGCAGCGGATGAGATGAGGCGGGGAGAGATTAGAGAAATGTGAGAGAGTGGGGATTTTAGTGTGGGGAGAAGCTTAGCAATGGCGCACCACCGAGGGTGCGCCATAAGTACATCCATAACAATGGCGCACACAGGGGTGCACCATAAGTAATTTTTTATTGATAACAATGGCGCACCCTCTCTGACAGTTAGCCATTAATCTTTTATTTTTTATTTTTATTGATAAAAATTATTACACTATATCTGAGGAGATGAGTAGAGGAGGGAGGGAGGAGGAGGCATTTACATTAGATTGTGCCAGTGCGGGGTCATGAAAAAATATTTAGTTTCATTTAATATTTTTTTGAAAATGACAAATCAAATCTGAAAACATTTATGAATGTGAAAAAATATCATCAAAATTCTTATTTGAAATTATTTATGAATATTAAAAATATCATCAAATTTGTTATTTGAAAATATTTGAAAAAATATCATAAAAATTTAAAAATATTAATGAGTTCACAAAATATTAACAAATTCAATACTTTTTGTGAGTTAGAAATTCAATACCATAATAAACATAATTCAATATTCATGAGGACTAGAAAGTGAAGAAATATCATTTCAAAATGTGAAATACAATAGAAATGAAGACTACGATTTAAATACAATCGATCTTAGCTAGCTATCTGTTCACAATCTTCTTGCCCTTCTTTTTCGCAAATGGAGTTCTTACGTGGAGCAGACGTCCTTTAGGTAGAATTGGTCTGCTTCTTCTTGTGGTGTGTCTTTGCTACTTCATAAATAAATCGTCATGTTCGATCTTGGTCGCCGTGCTTGTCGAAGTCTTGCTCATGGCTACTCCATCCATTCAATGATCTTCCTTTTGCCTCTCCTCCGACAACATGGTTGAGGCTTTGTGGTCGGTAATGAAGAAGCATTGGTCCACTTGGGAAGCCAATACTCATGGCTCATTTTAGCGGTGGCGTTTCGCGCCCTTGATCTTGGATTAACCGGGTATAACCATGGTGGTGAAATACGGTCTTCTTTTAGGGCGCTCTTGGCCCATCGACCACGGAACATCGGGACCTTCTCTCGGCGTAGCTCAGCTCCTAGATCTCCTCGATCCTTCCAAGTAGTATCTGTCCTTGTCGTTGCGGTGTAGGATTCCATCGTTACCGGAGTTCTAATAACCATCGCTCTTCATGTCCTTGTTCTCGGTGTAGAATGTGTAGCCGTTGATATAAATGCGCCTCATAGGTCATCGAGGTTGTGCTCGGCATACTGTGACAAAGCGAATATGAGTTGTTCTTAAGAATCCTCATGTAAAGATGCAGCGAAGCTTCTGCTTGAACCAGCGCGTGAAACATGAGTTGTGCTCTTTGATTATATCTCCGTCCAGTCCTCTGTTGGCCTGGGTCATTGTCGTCTTCTCAATAAAGGTTTGTGCTCTACCACCCAAGGATCGAACCCGTCTATGTGTTGTAGCGCGACTAGGTTTGCTCTTTCAAAGTCGGTAGTCGACCCTCAAAGTCGACATGCATTTGGCTGGCGACCCTCACGGTGACCCCATCGGCGAGCCTGCCGAGGGTGCTGTTGACGAAGCAGACCAGCGGGGTTCGATGCCTAGATAATCGTGCAGTAGGAGATGCACTCTTGGTTAAAAAGCCCTGGCTATACTTCCCTCTGGGCGTGACATGTTGCGAGCGTATCCTTTGATGACACCATTCATCGCTACAGCAGCCTTACGAGTTGTCTCCGCCAATCGACTTCAGAGATGGCGTCGAAAAGTTGCATAGGCCAAATAGCGTTTCACCCGGACGTCTGCGCGTCCATGATCCCACCAGTTACTGCCCCGGAAATGTCTGCGTCATAAACGCGTGGCGATCGTGAGACTTCATCTGCTGAACTTACGCTTGGCTGGGTCTAGGTATTTGCTTATCTTCCCAGCGTAACCGTGGAAGTTTTACTCCTAGGAGGCGGTGAAAACTGCTTCGATCTCCTCGACTTAGAGTGAAGCCGCGGGAGGTAGTCATTTCGGTCTTCTTGGCCTTTTGCCTTCTGCGGCGACTTTACGTGTCTGCTTCGCCTCATCATCATCATCATCATTAGCGTGAAGCTCTGCACGATGCCCATTGATTTCAAGTCTGCCTTGCTTTTGGCCCATCTTTGGTCCTCTCACGGCATGTTGAGCGAGGTACCAGCGGACTCTCGCACATGTTCTTCCGCGGATGAAATTCATTACATTTGAAAACTTTTCCTACAAGCTGGACGAAATTCATTACATATTTACTTTAAACGTACTAAACTTTTCTTGTAAACCTAATCTAAATGATGGCAGGCGCCCGACCACCATGTCCGCTATGAACGAAAGCAAGCCATTGCCTTTGCCTCCTCCTCATCGCCTCGATAACCTCCTCTCCTCTGAGCACAAGTTTAAAGATTTACGCCTCCACGTCACCCGTCAAGCGGCTAATCGACGCCGATATTTCTACCAAGCTTGGCGTCGGTGATGGAGTGCGGTGGCCTTCACGGGACCCGAGCGGCGGTGACCTACCGTGTACTACTCTTCCTGCTGCTGCAACCGTGGTGCGTGGCGGCGAGGAGGCGGCGAGGGGTCTTGGCGATCTCCTTCATTTGCTCCTATGATGATCGTCGAAGAGCTTTGGAGGCGCGCTTTGGGCGAACCGCCGATGTCCCTCGTCTGCTCCCTCGGCGATGGCGTCCAAGAAAACCGGGCGCCAGGAGGCTATGGTTGGAGTGGTCTGAAGCGAAGGAAGGGGCGGAGAGGAGAATAAGTGTGGGTCTTTGGCTATGGCTGGGGCTGGGGCTCAAGATTAATATCGTGGCGAATGGCAATGAGCGCGGTGATGGCAGAATGGACAAGCGGCGGAGTAGGTTAAATCGGGCGTGAATGCTGGACACTGCCGGTGACAACTGCAATCGTTGGGTTAATGACATGTGGGCCCAGCAGCATCTGGATTACATGTCGATGACACAATTACACTGCAGTTAAGTGCGAGTGAATGTGGCATTATTCTAGAATCATTGACCGTTTAGGTGGGAAGCATGCGCTAGCGATGGAAGGGTTTCGATTGTGCAGTGGCACTAAGATCGGTCGCTCACGATAGTACATACTCCATTTATACTACCATAGTACCCTCTCTAGCTAGGCTGTTTATAGATTGTCGTTGTGATGGGCGATATACATGAGCAAAGCGCTCGAGTATGACCTTTGGTGTTGAGCGGTGAATACATGCTCGGCGTTAGCGTAAACCTCCATCAAGCGTATAAGCAGCAATATACGCTTGGCACCGAGTAGCGCGGTGATGGGCTTGCCATTTGCATTGCACCATGGCGGGACTTTGATTTAGAGGCGGCGTGCATGCATTAGCATGCTTTGATGCGATGGCGTGAGTGTTTGGCGTGAAGTATTTCATTTTCATTTGGGTGGCGAAGTGCGTTGCAGCGACGAGTCCATGGTTTGATTCCCCACATCGCATAATTTTGGTTTCGGTATTTATTTCTCCATTGATAGGTAGGCCGCGTAGATAGATAAAGAACACGAGTGATGAGGCGCATGCGGACTATTTGTTGGTCGACGGACAAATCTGAAGCTATATCTTGAGCAAGTGACCGTATAATCACCATATCTCGTATACAATGATCAAAGTGAGCTATCAAGACAAGTTCGATGACCGCCAATGCATTTTACTTGGTAGTAAATGACCCGAGATTGAAGGGAATCCAAATTTCCTTTGTCTTACGTCCTTGAGCTCTTGACAAACCAATGCACTATCACGGTTGTGCAGCCTCCACCCGAGCTCTCACCAAGCGTCGTTCATGCCACTCCGCACACTAACGGTAAGGCAGCGATGGCATCCCGCTCTGCCGAGTTCCTCGGGCCACGATCCACACAAAATGGTAGAGCGATGGCATCCCACCGTGCGAGTTCATCGCCGCTCGCGACCTCACAACTATGTGGGAGAATTTGAAGATTCAAGGCGAATGGGCGGTGAAAGCAGAAAGCGGCCAAAGCCGCCTGAGAGGGCGGAAAAGTCAGAAAGCACTCAAGAAAAGAGAGGCCTGCCGCCGCAAGAGAAAGAAAAGGGCGCTGCAGCTGCTATGGAGAGGTCGGCGGAGGTCCAAGCACGGTGGGGTGTCGCCGACAAAGCCGGGGAAGGAGAGCGGACGTCTAGCTTGCATGTGAGAAGTAGTAGTACTAGTAGTTAGTGTGTGTGTGTCTATGTGCGAGTGCGAGCATGTACAGTACTACTAGTTACTCTTGTAGTTTTTAGAGCAAATTACAGTACATTAGCCTAGACTAAGCGGAAAAATTCCTATCCTATGCATCAAATGGCATCTCTTTCTCTATAGGAATTGAGATGTGATCGTCTCAACGTATCTATAATTTTGATTGCTGCATGCTACTTTATCTCTTGTTTTGGACTATATTGGGCTTTATTTTCCACTTTTATATTATTTTGGGGCTAACCTATTAGCAGGAGGCCCAGCCGAGTGCTTTGTTTTTCCCTATTTGGTATTTGAGAAGCAGAATATCAAGCGAGTCCAAGCGGAATGAAACCCGGGAGCGTGATTTTCTCATCGAGATAAGATCCGGAGACTTGGACCCTCCGTCAAGAAAGCCACGAGGCGGTCACGAGGTGGAGGTGCGCCCCTCACCAGGCGCGCCCCCTACCTCGTGGGCCTCGAGCTCCTCCGACGTACTCCTTCCTCCTATATATACCTCGTATCCTCGTATGATCGGAAGAGGAGCAAAAACCTAATTCCACGCTTGCAACCATACATCCACGAGATCCCATCTTGGGCCTGTTAGGACTCATGGGAGGGCATCCACCACGGAGGCTTCTACATCAACACCATAGCCCCTCCGATGAAGTGTGAGTAGTTTACTTTAGACCTTGGTCCATAGCTAGTAGCTAGATGGCTTCTTCTCTCTTTTGGATCTCAATACAATGTTCTCCCCCTCTCGTGGAGATCTATTCGATGTAATCTTCTTTTTGCGGTGTGTTTGTTGAGACCGATGAATTGTGGGTTTATGATCCAACTTATCTATGGAAAATATTTGAATCTTCTCTGAATTCTTTTATGTATGATTGAGTTATCTTTGCAAGTCTCTTGAATTATCCGTTTGGTTTGGCCACTAGATTGGTAGTTCTTGCAATGGGAGAAGTGCATGGTTTGGGTTCAATCTTGCGGTGTCCTTACTCGATGTTGAAGGAGTTGCAAGGCACGTATTGTATTGTTGCCATCGAGGATAACAAGATGGGTTTTTTATCATATTGCATGAATCTATCCCTCTACATCATGTCATCTTGCTTAAGGCGTTACTCTTTTTTAACTTAATACTCTAGATGCATCTTTGGATAGCGGTCGATGAGTGGAGTAATAGTAGTAGATGCGAGAATTGTTTCGATCTACTTGTCACGGATGTGATGCCTATATACATGATCATACCTAGATAACCTCATAACTATGCTCAATTCTATCAATTGCTCAACAGTAATTTGTTCACCTACCGTAGAATATCTATGCTCTTGAGAGAAGCCACTAGTGAAGCCTATGGCCCCCAGGTCTATTCTCATCATATCAATCTCCATCACTTTATTTACTTGTTTTGCCTTTACCTTTTTACTTTGCATCTTTATACCAAAAAGACCAAAAATATTATCTCTATCAGATCTCACTCTCGTAAGTGACCGTGAAGGGATTGACAACCCCTAAGCGTTGGTTGCGAGTTGCTACCGTTTTGTGCAGGTACGAGGGACTTGCGCGTGACCTCCTCTTGGATTGATACCTTGGTTCTCAAAAGCGGGAAATACTTACGCTCTTGTGCTGCATCACCCCTCCTCTTCGGGAAAACCAGCATAAGCTCGAGGCGTAGCAAGAAGGATTTACGGCGCCGTTGCGGGGAGGCTTACAAAAGTCAACATACCAAGTACCCATCACAATCTCTATCTCTCGCATTACATTATTTGCCATTTGCCTCTCGTTTTCCTCTCCCCCACTTCACCCTTGCCGTTTTATTCGCCCTCTCTTTCTCAATCTCCTCCTCTTTTTTTTCCCTTTGCCTTTTGTTTGCTCGTGTGTTAGTTTGTTTTCTTGTCGTGATGGCTCAAGATGCTACAAATTGTGTGACTTCACCAATAACAATAACAATGATTTTCTTAGCACTCCGATTGCTCCTCTGCCAATCTTGAATCTTGTGAAATCAATCTTGCTTTGTTGAATCTTGTTATGAAGGATCAATTAAGCGGCCTTCCTAGTGAAGATGCGCTACTCATCTGAATAACTTCATTGATTTATGTGATATGCAAAAGAAAAAAGATATCGATAATGATGTCATTAAATTGAAGCTATTTCCTTTTTGCTTAGAGATCGTGCTAAAGCGTGGTTTTCGTCTTTGCCTAAAATAGTATTGATTAAGTGGAACAAGTGCAAAGATGCTTTTATCTCTAAGTATTTTCCTCCGGCAAAATTATCTCTCTTAGGAGCGATATTATGAATTTTAAGCAACTTGATCATGAACATGTTGCACAAGCTTGGGAGAGAATGAAATTAATGCTACGTAATTGTCCTACTCATGGTTTGAACTTATGGATGATTATACAAATTTTTTATCTTTGGATTGAATTTTTCTTCTAGAAATCTTTTAGATTAGACGCGGGAGGCACTTTTATGGAAATCACTTTAGGATATGCTACTAAACTCTAGATAATATTATGGTCAATTATTCTCAATGGCATCTTGAAAGATCTACTAATAAAAAGTGCATGCTATAGAAGAAATCAATGTTTTGAGTGAAAAGATAGATGAACTTAGGAATTTATTTGTTAAGAGTGTTTCTTGATCCCAATAATATGCCTTTATCTACTTTGCTTGAGAATAATAATGAATCTATGGATGTGAATTTTGTTGGTAGGAATAGTTTTGGTAACAAGCATATAGAGGAATTTTAATTCTAACCTTATCCTAGCAATCCTTCTAATAATTATGGAAATTCCTACAACAACTCTTATGGAAATTTTAATGAGATGCCCTCTGAATTTGAGAATAGTGTTAAGGGTTTATGAATTCACAAAGAATTTTAATGCTTGTGCTTGAAGAGATTACTTAAAGTTGATGATTTGGCTAGGAGCGTTGATAGAATTTCTCTTGAGGTTGATTCTTTAAAGCTTAGATCTACTCCTCCTAAGCATGATATCAATGAGTCTCTCAAAGCTATGAGAATTTCCATTGATGAGTGCAAAGAGAACCGCTAGGATCGTGGTTACAAAGATGCCTTTATTAAAGCGTGTTCTTCTAATTCCTATGAAAATCAAGATGAAGATCTAAAAGTTATTTGATGTGTCCCTATTAAATCTTTGTTTTGCAATGTGAATCTTGATGAATCTGATTATGATCTTCCTTTACCTAGAAGGCGTTCTAAAATTCGAGTTTTAGATCTTGATGATGAAATTAATAAAAGTGGGATTGAAAGAAATAAAAATCTAGATATTGCTAAACCCACTACTTTGGATCTCAAGGAATTTAACTATGAAAATTGCTCTTTAATTGATTGTATTTCCTTGTTGCAATCCGTGTTAAATTCTCCTCATGCTTATAGTCAAAATAAGGCCTTTACCGAACACATTGTTGATGCCTTAATGCAATCTTATAAAGAAAAGCTTGAGTTGAAAGTTTCTATCCCTAGAAAACTCTATGATGAGTGGGAACCTACTATTAAAATTGAAATTAAGGATTTTGAGTTTCATGCTTTATGTGATTTGGGTGCTAGTGTCTCTACTATTCCCAAAACTTCATGTGATTTGCTAGATTTCCGTGATTTTGATGATTGCTCTCTAAACTTGCATCTTGCGGACTCCACTATTAAAAAACCTATGGGAAGAATCAATGATGTTCTTATTGTTGCAAATAGGAATTATGTGCCCGTAGATTTTATCGTTCTTGATATAGATTGCAATCTTTCATGTCCTATTATTCTTGGTAGACCTTTCCTTAGAACGGTTGGTGCAATTATTGATATGAAGGAAGGGAATATTAGATTCCAATTTCCATTAAAAAGGGTATGGAACACTTCCCTAGAAATAAAATAAAATTACCTTATGAATCTATCATGAGAGCCACTTATGGATTGCCTACCAAAGATGGCAATACCTAGATCTATCCTTGCTTTTATGCCTAGCT
Organism: Aegilops speltoides; assembly: GCA_021437245.1. Taxonomy (NCBI): domain Eukaryota; kingdom Viridiplantae; phylum Streptophyta; class Magnoliopsida; order Poales; family Poaceae; genus Aegilops; species Aegilops speltoides. The sequence goes on from JAHHZJ010001390.1 coordinate 27,560, forward strand.
AGGGGCGTTAAATGATTGCGCTTGTTGGGAGGCAACCCAATTTTATTTTGTGTTTTTTGTTTTTGCTTCTGTTTAGCAATAAATAATCCATCTACCTTCTTTTTGGATGTGGTTTTATGTTTTAATTAGTGTTTGTGACAAGTAAGACCTATAGGATAACCTCGATGATAGTTGATTTGATTCTGCTGAAAAACAGAAACTTTGCGCGCAGGAATTTAGTTATGATAAATCACAAGAACGTGATTTTGCGTTGATTCTTGTTGCTGCGGATCAATAAACAAATTTTCAGGACTTCCTATTTTGGTAGAATTTTAGAGTTCCTGAAGTTTGCGTTAATTCAGATTACTACAGACTGTTCTGTTTTTGACAGATTCTGTTTTTAGTGTCTTTGTTTGCTTATTTTGATGAATCCATGGCTAGTAAATTAGTTTATAAACCATAGAAGTTGGAATACAGTAGGTTTAACACCAATACAAATAAAAAATGAGTTCATTACAGTACCTTAAAGTAGTCTTTTGTTTTCTTTCTCTAGCAGACTCACGAGATTTCTATTGAGTTTTGTGTTGTGAAGTTTTCAAGTTTTGGGTGAATTCTTTTGATGGATTATGGAACAAGGAGTGGCAAGAGCCTAAGCTTGGAGATGCCCATGGCACCCCAAGATAATCCAAGGACACCAAAAGTCAAAGCTTGGGGATGCCCCGGAAGGCATCCCTCTTTAAATCCACTTCCATCGGTAATTTACTTGGAGCTATATTTTATTCACCACATGATATGTGTTTTGCTTGGAGCGTCTTGTATTATTTGAGTCTTTGCTTATTAGTCTACCACAATCATCCTTGCTGTACACACCTTTTGAGAGAGCCATATATGATTTGAAATTTGTTAGAATACTCTATGTGCTTCACTTATATCTTTTGAGCTTGATAATTTTGCTCATAGTGCTTCACTTATATCTTTTGAACTTGATAATTTTTGCTCTAGTGCTTCACTTAGATCTTTTAGAAACGCGGTGGTGGATTTGTTTTAAAGAAACTTGATCTCTCATGATTCACTTAGATTATTTTGAGAATCATTAATAGCATGGTAACTTACTTAATGCTAATATACTTGGTGTTCAAGATATGTGAAACTTTCTTTTGAGTCGTTGAATACCAAGATAAGTTTGATGCTTGATAATTGTTTTGAGATATGAAGATGGTGATATTAGAGTAATGCTAGTTGAGTAGTTGTTAATTCAAAGAATACTTGTGTTGAAGTTTGTGATTCCGTAGCATGCGTATGGTGAACCGTTATGTGATGAGCTCGGAGCATGATTTATTTATTGATTGTCTTCCTTATGAGTGGCGGTCGGGGAATGACGATGGTCTTTTCCTACCAATATATCCCCTAGGAGCATCGCGTAATACTTTAATTTGATAACTTCTAGATTTTTGCAATAAGTATATGAGTTCTTTATGACTAATGTTGAGCCCATGGATTATATGCACTTTTCCCATCCTTCCACCATTGCTAGCCTCTCTAATACCGCGCACCTTTACGCGGTATCATACACCCACCATAAAGCTTCCTCAAAACAGCCACCATACCTACCTATTATGGCATTTCCATAGCCATTCGAGATATATTGCCATGCAACTTTCCACCGTTCCGTTTATTATGACCGCTCCATCATTATCATATTGCTTAGCATGATCATGTAGTTGACATCGTATATACCACCTTTCATAATTCTTTCATACATGTCACTCATGAATCATTGCATATCGATACACCGTCGGAGGAATTCATATAGAGTCATATTATGTTCTAAGTATCGAGTTGTAATTGTTGAGTTGTAAGAAAAATAAAAGTGTGATGATCATCATTATTAGAGCATTGTCCCAAGTGAGGAAAGGATGATGGAGCTATGATTCCCCACAAGTCGGGATGAGACTCAGGACGAAAAAAAAAAAAAAGAGGCCATAAAAAAAAGAAAAGGCCCAAATAAAAAAATAAAAATGAGAGAAAAAGAGAGAAGGACAATGCTACTATCCTTTTACCACACTTGTGCTTCAAAGTAGCACCATGATCTTCATGATAGAGAGTCTCCTATGTTTTCACATTCATATACTAGTGGGAAATTTTCATTATAGAACTTGGCTTGTATATACCAATGATGGGCTTCCTCAAAAGCGCCCTAGGTCTTCGTGAGCAAGCGAGTTGGATGCACACCCACTTAGTTTCTTTTGTTGAGCTTTCATATACTTATAGCTCTAGTGCATCCGTTGCATGGCAATCCCTACTCACTCACATTGATATCTATTGATGGGGATCTCCATAGCCGTTGATCGCCTAGTTGATGTGAGACTATTGAGGAGTCTGGACTAGGGGTGTCCAGGACAGCGGACTATCATCGTCAGCGGACTCCAAGACTCTGAAGATACAAGATTGAATACTCCGTCCGTGTCAGGATGGGACTTTCCTTGGCGTGGAAGGCAAGCTTGGCGTCTGAGATGTAGATCTCCTACCATTGTAACCGACTACGTATAGCGCTAGCCCTCTCGGTGTCTATATAAGCGGAGGGTTTTTAGTCCGTGAGACACAACAACCATTACAACAATCATACCATAGGCTAGCTTCTGGGTTTAGCCTCCTTGATCTCAAATGGTAGATCCACTCTTGTACTACCCATATCATCAATATCAATCAAGCGGGGAGTAGGTTTTACCTCCATCGAGAGGGCCCAAACACAGGTAAAAACATCGTGTCCCTTGTCTCCTGTTACCATCCGCCTAGGCCTTGCAGATTCGGGACCCCCTACCGAGATCCACGGTTTGACACCGACATTGGTGCTTTCATTGAGAGCTCCCACATGCAGTCACCGATGGGAAGGATGCCTCCTCCGTCTTCAAGGGCGGTATTTTTCATCAAAGGAGCCTTGGCACGCGGCCAAAGCTGTCCGACTAGGTGGTTTTCTTATGACCGCCTATCCGCCACCGCTTCGACAATGACCTCTCAAGTCGTCAAAAGCAATCATCACGTCATTTCGAAGGTGCGACATTTGGATCCAATAGAGCTCTTGTCAAGTAAGCGAGCTCTTGGATCGCTTATCGCCGCCACAGGAGTCGCTTAGGACTACAATCAGTTGGGCTTAAAACCAATCGAGAGATTAACTCTCCCAGGTCACCCACCACATCAGCGGTGGTAGAGGAACTATCTTGGCGACTCTTCTCTGTATTGAAAACTAGTCATGTCAAGACTGCGAACCCTCCATGCGGATTCCGGAGGGCAGTTTCAATCAAGCTTGAACCTAAAGTCGGGCATTGGACGGACTCGTTGGACAACGTTCCACTTTCCAAGCTTCAAATTCGGAAACTTCTCGGCCTTGAGCCTTGAGATGGGTAGGGTTCGGACTCAATTCCACCCACCCGCCCGGACATATCGATCTATCTCTAATCTGGCAAGAGCCCGCTGAAGCGATTACATCATTCTTGAGCAGATTCCTCCTGGTTATGGACATGATAAAGAATGCCAGAGAAAAGCAGATCTCAATCTTTTGCAATAATTGCGCAGACGAGGAATCTTGAGCGCCATCGGCCGTCGTGAAGTTACGCGCTTCACCGACTGGCGTCCATAATCTGAAATCTTGTGCGATGGAAGTTTCGGAAAACCGAAATTAAGTTTTGGGACAATCCGGCCCGAATACAACCCGATCGCAACAAAAGGGTGCATTACACTCGGCCTGGGTACAAAAACCAAAAGCAAAAACCCATAAAGGGCATGGAACCGTCTTTGGAGGGGTGGCTTAGCGGACCTGTAAAATTCCACGATCTGGGCGCCACCCCAACACATAGCCTTGAGCATGTTGGATATTACGGCGGTGGCCAAAAGTGGCGAGAAGCTTCTGTACTGGAAAATCACTCCAACAATACCGATGCGGTATCAACGATCTTGAGACCTTCGCATCAAATAACATCTTGAAGCGAACAATCCGTAGCCTCGCTTGAAGTCTACCAAGTAGCAACAACAAATCCATGGAGCAACACAGCCATCACCTTCAAAGCCAATAGCGAACCTAAATTCCGAACATCCGAGCACCGGCCGCTGGTACTTAGTCCAATAGTGGGATGACTTTCGACTCTAAAGGTCCTCATGGATGGCGGCAATGGATTAAACCTCATCTACAGGAAACTCTTCAAAAATGGAAATAGAATGGAGCCGCATTGGCGACGGCACAACCTTGGAGGAATAATCCCTAGCGGAAAGCGCTGCCGGAAAAATCACACTCGATGTGGTGTTAGGCTCGCCGGACAATTCTGAATCAAAGAAGTCACGTTCGAGGTGGCCCGTTCAGCAGCGGATATCACGCTATATTAGGATGAGAGGCATTCACAATTTTTCAAGCCATACCCCTACGGGTACATGAAGCTCAAAATGCAGGGCGGCGGAATAATCTCTCGTTAGTGATCCGGACATAGCACTCCGGCGCAAAACAAAACGGCCGCATTAGCCCTAGAGGCACTATCCAAGTCTAAGCGGCGAGAAGAACTCACAGCGCTTCGCTCTCGGTGAATAGGGGCGATGTGATACTCGATAAGAGATCCAAGTCCACCTCCTTTAAACCAGCGAGCGAAATAGTAAAATTCGAGGTCCATCCAGCGGACCCGACAAAAGCGACCTCCATCGGAGCGCGGTTGAACCACGATGTAGGCGCGCCTTTGCAATAATTCCTTGGGAAAATTGGGACATCTTCACAGCACCCTTCAGGATATGCCGGGAATCCCGTAGATTGGCGAGCACAGCCTAAACATCCTAAAAAGTTCAAGCGATCAAGCAGGCTCTTGACGAGTTTCGAACCCAAAAGGCGAGGCAATGGGAGAAGAGCTAGCCAAACTATTGGAAGCGGATTCGCCGGAGACATCAAACATCCGGATTGGCTAGCAAACACGGTAATGGTACCAAGAAGGACAAATCCTGGCGCCTATGTGCCGATTTTAAAGACCTCGACAAGGCTTGCCCAAAGGATCCCTTCCCCCTCCCTCGCATCGACCGGATAATCGATGCTACCGCGGGTTACGATTCATTGTGCTTCCTTGATGCATACTCGGCTACCATCAAATCAAGATGGCGAAGCGGACCAAGCCATAGCGACATTCATTACTCCGTGCGGAACATTACGCTTCAACACAATGCCCTTCCGGACTCAAAAGCGGCGCAACATATCGGCGCATGATTGAGACATCGTCATGGCCACCGGATCGGCAAAAGCGGTAGAGAGCATACGTGAGCGGCGTAGTCGTCAAAATAAGCTGCGTCGAAACTCTAGTAGGCGACTTGAAGCTCATTCGACAACCTCGAGCATATGACATCAAGCTGAATCCGGATAAATGCGTTTTTGAATGCGGCGGAAAGCTCACAGGCTTCATTGTATCCGGTAGAGGAATTGAAGCAAACCAGCTAAGATCGAGCTCTGTCACAACTAGATATTCAAAGACCTCAAACAAATACAAAATTATCGGGGATGCGTGGTGGCTCTAAGCGCTTTATCTCCGTTTAGGAGAAAGCGGCATTGCCCTCTATCGCCTCCTTAGGCGCACGAACACCAGTGGGCGGATCTGCCCTTCTTGGGACTCGAAGAAATAAAAGCCATATTGGCCACAAATCCGGTCTGGCTGCGCCCAACACAGGCGAACCAATGTTATTATACATCGGCGTGACACATCAAGTTATGGCCCGGTACTCGTCGTCGAGCGAGAGGCGAAGGGCATAAATTCCCTCTTCAAAACCGATTGTACTACGTATCCTTTGTGTTAACACCTGTAAGTCTCGTTACCCGCACTATCAAAAGATAGCGTATCACGGTGTTCATGGCGTCCGGAAGCTTGACACTACTTTCAAGAGTGTTCGATATGATGGCCTCGAAGTGCCCTAGCGACATCATAAACAACATGACCGCCGCAGGCGAGGATTGCAAAATGGGCCATTGAGCTCTTACCATTCGATATAACACAAACCTCGGCGAGCTATAAAGTCACAAGTTTTGGCTGACTTTGCCGCTGAATGGACGAAGCGAACTCCTAAAAATGCGGTGCATACTCAATTGGATTATGCGCTTGACGGCTCGAAAATGTTGGCGGATTGAGGTGGCGTCGTATTGGCGTCCCCAACGAGACCACGATCAATCGTACATCGAGATAATGTACACGGACTCCAACAACGCGGCGAATCTGAGGCCCTTTACATGGCCTCCGGATGGCAATCTCCATGGGCATTCAACGCCTAGAGGTGCTGTGAGGATTCAAACCTTGCAATATCCAAAGTAAATGGAACTTTGATGCCAAGGATCCGAAAATGGCAGCATATCGTAGCGCTATCCTAAAAATGTCATTTCGGTTTGCGGACTTGAATTCCACCGTAGCAGGGATAATAACCAAGCGGCGGCGTATTGCGCGCATTGGCGCAAAATGTGGCGCTGTCCTCAAACATCTTCTGGAATGATTGTTTAAGCCATCCGTACTATGGGAAGAGGGCAGGAAATAACAAACCGAAGCAGCCACACCAACCGACATAGAGCAATCGACATAACGGTGATTTAGCGATGAAATAACACCTTCAGCCCATGACATAATGGCGTAATCGCCCGTGGATGAGCCATTCCTAGCCTACTTGCTTGGCGGGAACTTCCGAAGACCAAAATGAGGCCCATTGCATAGTCCGTGATCTAAGGCCTACAAGGTCCATGAGGAGAACTCTATAAGAAAAGCACAACGGAGTCCTTCAAGGT